>JAKRZM010000263.1:488819-502235 GCA_036379175.1 Heliconius cydno galanthus
TAGACTATATATTGCTACTTACACTTACACACACCCTCTTCATCTTTAGAATAAAATTCTTTCATCTAAAAAAAATCGTATAATAGACGGTTCAGCTGTTCCGGAGATAAGCCCGGACCAAAAAAAATTTAAAAAAATAGCGCTTAAAAATATTCGTAAATGTTTTAAATAGCAAATAACTGATACAATTTAATATTTTCAAACAAACACAAAAATAAAAACCAATAAATCCAGCCTATAATAAATGGCCTGAGCAATACCATTAGAATTTCAATACAAAATTATAAAAACCAGTAGAAAGTATCGCATCATTAGCGTGCAAACGAGGTGTACCAGCATTTTCGCTTAGCGGGAGGAAATGGGAAATACACTCGATTCAAGACCGCTGATGCTATTCACGTATTTCACTCGCAATACGCAATAAAAGTCAATAATAATATTTAACGGTAAGCTATCTGTTACTTTATGTACGTAAAACATGTAAGAAAGACGAAGGTAAAAGGATAAACTGAATAAAAAATATAACATCAATGTTATTTAATATGGTAGGGATATTTAGAAATTAATCTTTAGTGTATTACTCGTGGATAAGTATACGAATATAAAATTAATTTAGTTCTTCTTTTTCGTTAGTTTCATATTAGGAATCAAATTGTAAGTGTTAGTTGAATTGAGGGTTTGTTAATATTTTCTAGCTCTATGCGTTATCCCGCTTTTAGCAGGGTAGATAGAGACAGACAGAACTACTGTTAAGATACTCTAAATTAAAGAAATTGTCGTGTCAAGTGGCCAATGCCGCACTTTGACTACTAACCCTAATTGTAAATCGAACTCATATCCATCATCGCATATACAGTCAAACGCTTTCCCACTGAACCACTACGGCCAAAAACAAAAGATTATTTATTAAGCCTTTATATTTGATATATATTATATTTTATCTATTTATGTTATATTTCGTTTTTTATACGTGTATTGAAGAAAGGAAATTTTCTGTTCTGTTATTTGATAATGTCATCAACATGTCAATTCGAGCACTTAGCATAAACGGGAGTCGAGGGAGGTAAATTTTACCACGAGATTACATTTTTTCAATGAAGGTATTGAAAGTAATTTAGATGTTGAAAATATTTAAATTATAACCATATTAATGAAATACGGAATACCGTAATAATATTACAAATACATGTAATCTCTCGCCTACTACACAATATTACTAGAAAAATATTTAGAACTTGGACGGTTTCCAGGAGGAGCGGGTTCAAAATTCGCTACGTTTAAATCAATATTTTTCTTTCCTAACTTTGTAATGACAAATGAAAAATGTTAAAAATAGGTAAAACTTAACTTAATAACACATGAAAGATATATTTTAATTACATATTAAATTTCAAGTAGAACATACATATGGGGGTAAGTCGGTCTGTCGTGTGCTTTGAAATACTTTTATATTAAATGCGTATAATTGCTGCAGCTTTGGATAAGGCGTTGACTGCGGCGTTCACTTAAATGAAGTGGCATTATGTAAATATATGATATTTATTTCTATAAAAGAAATTTCACATTTATATTTTATAGTTTAGCTAGATTAATTATTAGTATAAACTATATATCAAAATATAATACATTTAAGTGTTGATGTCCACCACTCAACACACAATTCGACGGAAAGTGGGAAACAGAAATGTCTTAATGGGAACGAAGTGTCTTAACGCTAGGTTTCCAGATACCCTATGCCTACCCTTCTATATACGGGATACATCGTAAAGCTAAAAAATAAATTAATATAATATTTATATAAAATTCTTATAGATATACTTTAAAGTTTAAACACATTTTTAAATATCATTTTTTATTACAATTATCTAGCAGAAAAAATCATAGCAAAGGTATGTAAGTAGGTAAATATTCCTCATGTCTATGGCCGCGACTGACCTCATCTCTATAGATTATTTAAATAAAAAAAACATTAATAAAGAAAAAAATTCTTAAGCTATTACCGCAATATGCTCTGAAGCCGGTATGTATGAAATTATTAGCAAAGGCAGACGGAATGCAGCTTATGGTATTTTAAGTTTACGAGGCGTCGTCGGTCGCGCAGACGTCATAATTATGTGCATTAACCGCTCGTACATAACTATATGAGAGTGAAAGAATGACCTATAATTAAGGGTTTGCAGTTCAAAGTCAGTTCACTTACTGCAGTTTGCAGTAAGTGCTAGTAGGAAGTAGTAGAAGATATTTTGAAAATATTTTGGATCGAGGAAATAAGAGAAGACCGGTCAAGTGGAAGTCAGTCCCGCTCACCGAAGATTTGGCACCGAGTGTAGGCTATAAAAGTGAATCTTAAGTTTCCAGGGCTATGTTTTTTGGGGCCAGACGTGGGGCAAATTTTGGTGGTACAAGCGTGTCACTGTAAAAGCGATAGGTGGTGGGTTCGATGTCTACTTGAGAAACGAAATATGTAATATCTTCATTACTTTCTCTGGTGTCGAGGAAAAGCGAGGCGTTAAATTCCACTACTGTCTCCAGAATTCGGCGGAAATGGGGAACGGAGTGTATTAACTCTATATTCCGTCTATATGCAGCGTGTTTAGTCAAAGCCGCGCTTTACCTTGTTGCTAGAGCGAAGAAATAAAAATATTAATATTCAATCATTGAAAATTTTGAAATTGAAATTGTTTTTTTATAAATATCAGCTTTTTTGTATCTGTAAATGTATTATGTACATAAAATTATAATATTAATATGGTAATTAAATACCTCATGTTCAACCCTAGCTATTTCTTCCGTGTTAGCATGTGTTAGGTTAATGGAATACAAAGTGTAATCTGCGAGTATGTACTTAGTTCAAGAAGCTCCTTGCTGCATTGGCGTTACCTAGCTCTAAGATTGTTAGCCTGATAAGCTATAATACGATCAAAATGTTCTAAATAGATAATTCTATCTATCTATCTATCTATGTATCTAGAATAGAATAGATTAAATAAACAACAAACACCGTATGAGTTAATTATTGTAATACATTTCCAAGTCGGTTATCAAGATGGCGTTGCAAGTTGCATGTTGCATTCATACCGTTAACAATTTGTATGGGATTTTCCGCTGACTAAGCTTATTTTTCTTGTTACTTATTTATATAAGTTATTTTATTTTATTAAATTTGAGATAATCGTCAGGTCCTAATACTTATCTAAATTACACGTCCCTGGTTCTCAAACTTTATAAGGAAACAATATTTCGTAAAACTCTTAAGTGTTACAACCACTAAGTCAATAAAAAAAAGTAGGCAGAGGGAACCTCCTGTTAAGACACTCCGTTCACCATTTTCCGCCCAAATTACGCTGAAAAGCCGAAAAATACGTGCTATCATCAAAAATGACGTTATATAAAAATGTTGTTACTTATAACATGCGTTATATAAAACTTCAATTATAAATCACCAGGGTGATTAAAATTCATCATGAAATCTGAATTAAACTTGCATAATGTTATTAATACCAACATACAATATTATAATATTTAAATTATTCATATAAATTGAGGAAGCTGAAATTAAATGCGACATGCATATTTTCGTTGTAGCCCCCAGGCGACAATGTCAGTGATTAAGATGCATGTAAGAACGCTACTTAAGAGTGGTAGGAATAAATAACTAATATTATAAACACCCGGAAGCCATATTTCATAATAGTACATATGTTGCTTAGAAACGCAATTTATATTTTACTAATCCATGGAAAATGGGGAACGGAGAGTCTTTGCGCTAGGTTCTCTCTGCCTACGTGCTATATATATATATATATATGGGATAAAAGTATATACTTACATAACGCAACTATATATGGGAAGGCAAAATGTAACATCCATTTTGATGATAATTTTGAAAAATTTTTACGATATGTTTTTCTTATTTCTTTTAAAAGATCACGGCCTAAGCTTGTGAAAGAAATGTTCTACTGAAAAAGATTGTGTTCTAACTCATGTACTCAGTACTCCAGGGACGAACTTTCAAAAGTTCTTTCGCCTTAGTTATAATAACTACTTGGAAATTGAAATAAAAAAAATAAGATATGTGGAAACTTTAAGCACCTTTTCTTTCACAACAAAAAGTATTAACAATGTACCGTAATACTTATTAAGCATATTTTTCTATAGATAAACATAAAAATAATATTATTAGTAGATATATCAGTCAGTCAATCAATCAGTACAGTCTTTTCTTGTGTGTAGTATTACTTTTTTACAATTATTATTTTTTTGCTATTGAAGAATGAGAATGAATTCTGTAAAAGGAAGTTCTCAATACGATTCAACAAAACGTGATGCCGGAGTGTACGATAACTGATAAGAGAGTGTAGGGCGACCACAGTTGACCTTTGAAATGACGCTATCGATGATGTTAGAAGCAATTTACGTATAAATCTTAAGGATCAAAAAAAATCTTATTAATACTCCTTTTCTGATAATTTTGTAATTTAGAGCCCCTTTCTTATTTCATTTATTTTTTCTTTTATATTAGGTCTATTTACTATCTTTAAATATATATTTACATAGAGAAAGCCTCTACTTTCAGTCATATAAAAACGATGGATATCACGTGACAGCGCTCTCACGGTGCCTTATTATGCTAATGTAATTGAAGACCCATGGACGACACTCGCAAGCCAATAAACTCTGGTCATCAACCTTTTTACTTTTGTGCTACATACATTTAATTACTTAAGATATACGCCATCTTCCTATTTACACTTAATATTACAATTTAAAGAAAATAAATAAAAATATCGGTCAAGTGCGAGTCGGATTCTCCTATCGAGCGTTCCGTAGCAATTTCGGTGTGTACTTGTATTTACTCAGTACAAAATTTTATTTTATTTGTTTCCTCACAGTACCTACAAAATAAATAATTTTCATATATTGTCGTCAAATAGCTGACCACCACCACCACTCATGATATTGAAAAGCTGTAATTTGGCTAATGGTACATTATTAAGCACGCCTTCATTTATTTTGCATAAATATTGGAAAATTTTCTTACTGAAACGTCAACGTGGGCGACTTATGTATTTTCTTCTTTATATAAAACAAAACTATTGTTTTGAAACATGTTAAAAATATCCGAATGTACCTACGTAACATGTAATTCAAAATTTGCATCTAGTTACTCTAGTAACATACCCCATTTATCTCTTAGGTCGATCTAAATTTACTTAAATACATCAATCAAACTTTACAACTTCGCGGCGTTGAGTTCCGCAACTCCACGCAATGGCCTCCAGACTTCCGCAAAAAAATACGAGCGAAGTGTCTTGACACTAGGCTCCCCCTGCCTACCCTGCTAGATGCGTGAACAGCGTGAAGCTGAAAAAAAGCTTCGTAGAGTACAAAAAGTCAATATTTAATATTTGGAAGACACTCGCCATAGCACCGTCGACGGAACGATTAATATTAATTAAAACAGGAGCTTAATTTAATTTTTGCGCGGGGATTCATTTTGAGGCTTTGAAAATTTCCTTTGTCGTTTAAAGTTACATTTTTTATTATTATTATGGTAATTATTATTAAGTTTGAGGCAGTGACGTCATCGTGTTACTTTTGAATGAGGATTTGAAGATGATGGCTTCATATATTTTTATAACAAGTTAAATAAATAAATAGGCACATCTTTCTACATGAGGAGGTATTTTCTACGGGAGGTTCGATTCCCAATCGGGGAACTAAATTATTATTAATTAATATTTTCATTTCTTCGATATAGGCCCTCAAAAGCCCGGCGTTGAGTTCCCCCACTTAACACGCAATGTCTTAAAAAATCCCCCATAAAGCAGAGCAGAGGGAACCTAGTATTAAGACACTGTTCCCATTACACCACTTCCCTTTCCCACTTGCCGCCGAATTTTGGAGGCATTGCGTTTTGATTGGCTAAGAAAATTTTAATATTAAATATTTCATTTACATATAGTAATTGAAAATATATAATATATTGTAGGGGTATTGCACAAGTATTAATATTATTTATAAATATCAATTGTGAACACGCTATATCAGCGCCCTGAATTTATTCGCTACAAATGCAATTGTGAAATTATGTTCCACTATTGTTTTGTAGCGTATAAATAACCAAATTAAATATATAATTAAAGAGTTGAATATTAAGTCTCGTCTTAGTAACATCGCCATAATACCTGTAGTCCACAATATAATAAAGTCTAAAACCAAAATATTTCATATAGGTAGGTATTCGATCTTAATCTCACTTTATTATCATACAGATATTATAATAAAATGAGGGTAGATTTTCTTTTTTGAATTTACTTGTCAGTTCAGTTCATATTAACATACTTTCTTAGTTGCTTTCAATAGTTTATATTGACGATAGACGAATTCATGTAAATGACAGATATACTATCTAAAATAAACAATAATAATTTATCTTAAACGGTCAAACGAGTTGAATTATAATTTGATAAAATTTTTATTTGTTCTTGCTTCTCACGAGTTACAATGTCGACATTGTTATTAATTTTCTATTTAATACCTTTTCTTTATACTATAGTGGATTGTGAATATCGATTGGTTAATTTAAAACAGGGTCCAGTACGAGGATACAAAGACCTGTATTACGATATATATGTGTTTCACAGTATTCCCTATGCAACTGCGCCAAAGGGCCGAGATAAATTTAAGGTATTTATAAGAAATAGTTTTTCTACTTTCCTGTAGATATTTTTGGCTTTATATAAAGAAAAATATAAATATTTGTGTTAGTTTATCGTTTTGTCGGTTACATTTAATTATCTTTATGTATGTATATATGAATGAGCAAAGTTACATATAGAACACAAACAAAATATAATAAATAATAAATAAAATAAAATAAAAAGCCTTTTATTTCTTGCATCTATAGTTAGTAGTATTAAATAATATAAACTTATATTTTTTTTTTAAATAAAAAAATACAAGTTTTACGGTTAGTGTTAGTATTGTTAGTAAATATATTATTAATTTTTATTTTATTTTCTTGTGCCTTTATTATACATAATCTTTTGTTTATTTATCTATTCATAACATTTTTTTCCATTATCGTTGTTATTATTATTTTTAATTTATTTATTTATTTTTGTTTATTTATAAATCTGCGTGATTTGCCACAAATAAAATATATTTTAGGTTTATTATATTGACAAAAAATGAGAAAGAAATGATATACTTAAGTACATTTTTACATAACCTATTAATGCCTTGTATTATGATATAAAAATATGTAAAAAATATTATCAATAGTCACTATCAATATAACTAATACCTTTTAATTTAATTTTAAATTTAATTTACCTTGTCATAAACTTATAAATAATACATAATAAATATTTGTATAATATAGAAAAAATATATATTTCTAGGCTCCTTTACCACCTCCGACATGGACTGAGCCCCTCGACGCAATAGACCAGGATGTAATATGCCCACAGGTTGACACCATGGGTGTAATTCCAGACCATAAAATACCTCAGGAAGACTGTCTTCTTGTAAACATTTATGTTCCTAATAACAACAAAACACAACTTCCAGTCGTCGTTTACGTTCACGGCGGTGCATTTATTCAGGGATGGAGCGATCTATTTTCACCTAAAGGTTTAGTAGAAACAGGAGAAGTCATCGGCGTAACCTTTAATTTTAGAGTATCCGCACATGGATTTCTATGTTTGGGGACGAGAGATATCCCCGGAAATGCTGGTATGAAAGACCAAGTTGCATTATTGAAATGGATAAAGAAAAATATTAAAAATTTTGGTGGTAGCCCCGACGACGTGACGTTATCTGGATTCAGTTCTGGTGCTACGGCCGCTGACCTTCTTAGTATATCTAAAATGACAAAAGGTTTATTCAATAAAGTAATTTCTGATAGCGGAGCGAGCACAGCGGCATTTAGCGTTCAACCGGACCCGTTGAAAAATGCCCAAGAATACGCTAAATTGTTAAATTTTTATGATGTCCATAATATTGAAGTTCTGGAGGAATTTTACAAAAACATTCCATATGAACAATTAGTTTCGGGATCCGTTTTAAATAGAACCGACGGTATGTTTTTGCTTTCACCGTGTGTTGAACGTGACCTTGGTCAAGAAAGGTTTCTCGAAGATAACCCTGTCAATATATTAAAAAGTGGTAATTTTACTAAATATCCCATGTTGACTGGTATTTCTAATATGGAAGGATTGTTCTTTATACAAATGTTCAATGACTGGAAAGATAGAATGAATGCATTTTTTTCTGATTTCCTGCCAGGAGACCTAAAATTTAAAAATGAAAATAAAAAGAAGGAAGTGGCTGAAAATATAAAACGATTCTATTTTAAAAATAAATTGGTTGACAAAGAATCTGTTTTATCATATATAGACTACATATCTGATTCAGTATTTGTTTATTCATTATTAAAATCTGTGAGACTACAAGTGAGGGCTGGAAACAATCAAATATATTTATATGAATATTCTTACACAGTTGACGGTATTTCACCTGTACCTTATACGAATATACGAGGAGCAATTCATTGTTCCCAAACATTTGCAGTTCTCGATGGATTTTTTAACGGTACTATGATTGAGGAGGGATATATTTCTCAAGATTTGAAAAAGATGAAGAAATTTATGAGAAGAATTTGGCTAAATTTTATAAAAACTGGGTAAGCAGTTTATTGTAAAGTTTTTTTTATTTTTCCTTTAATACACAAATATATTTAGATAGATATAATAGATTGAGACCAGTCGTGGCGCAGGGGCATAAAATGTGACTGTAAAACCGACTGATTGTAGGTTCGACCCCCACTTGAGGAGATGAATTGTTTATTCAAATTTATATTTCATCCCTTCGTATTCGGGTTTCGACTTCGTTTCGTTTCGGCCAAAGCGCGGCGCTGAGTTCCGCCACTCAACACGCAATGTCTCCAGAATTCGGCGAAAAGTGGGAAACGGGGTGTTTTCTTATAAGTAATTCGTCATCTTAGGAGGAGGAGGATTAATTAAAAATCCCTGAAATTAAGCTTTTTGAACTTTTGCGCATTGTTCACTCGGGAAAAGAAAAATTAAAATTAGAAAAAATCTATAATCAAATATGCGAATTTAATTTTTGAATTTTCTATCTACAGCTAAGTTCAGGGCGGCCTAATAATCCACTGTCATTTAACCTAAGCTTATGTACAAAATTGCACCTCAATTATATTATTAATTCCATAACTGAGCTAAGAACTTTCGATGCTTATACATTCATTATATATATAACTTAGTTACGTATTAATGACAAAAAAATATACGTTCCTTGTTGTTTCAGACATCCCATATCCGAGGGTTCCAGGCTACCAGCATGGCCTCCAGTGGGTCCGGATTTGTCTCCACACATGTCTATTAATAAGACCTTAGAACTAAGAGGCTCATTAATAAATAGTAGAATATTATTTTGGGATATCATATATGAAAAATATTATCATTTGCCTACCGCTCCTGACATATCCACACAATGCTAACAATTTAAATAACCTATAAAGTTTTAAAAACTCGAAATAAATACAAATTAATTAGTATACGTTTCTTATTTATTTTAACCAACGTTGTTTAATTTCTTAAGATTATAGTGTTACTATTTGGAAATCTTATTTAATGTATATATTTTTCTTTTATTTAATACCTCAGTTACTGATTTGAAAAATAGAAAAAAAATAATATAACACTATGTCTAGCCTGTTGTATGCGGGTTACAGCGTGAAGCTGATTTATTTATTTTATTTTATTTTATGATTAAATAACTAGTCGAAATCTCCAAACAATTATTAGTATACTGTACAATTTCCTAGCCTAATCTAAAATTTGTTTAAAATTTTCTAAAGTTAATTTTCTTTTAAATTCTACGGTTCGTTTATTACACCTTATACAGTGAAGAAAGTTAAGAGATATAATAGCGTCATTCACAATTCTCTTTGAGCGTCAAATAAATTCAACACCGCAAAAACAGGGATGCATTGCTAGTATCGATATAAAGAATTAAATTAAATAAGTGATTTTAAGTTTAGTAGCTTTTCATAATGTCAAAAAAAAAAGTTTACAATTAACAATTGCTATCAATTTATCTCAATGATAGCAGCAGCTATTATACTTATAATTATAACGAATATACTTTGCTACTACGATATAAATACAATGTGAGTTATAACTTCTGTCATTCGTTACATTGCTGCCTCAAAATGTGGAGGCGCATTTTAGTGAGTATTTGCTTCGTAGCAGTTAGTGTTGTTTGTTCGGAACTAAATCAATCAATATTGGTGCAAACCGCCCAGGGTCCCGTGAGGGGCTATAAGGATCCCTATGAAGATATATTTGTCTTCTACAACGTTCCTTACGCTAGAGCTCCCACTGGCGATGAGAAATTTAAGGTAAGGAAATAGTTTTATTTAAATTTAATACTTTAAATTAATCTAATGGGAGTTATCTCCCAAGCTTGGATTTCAGTCAAATTAATAAATAATTGTTGAAGTTCAAATATTATACCTACATTGCTTTTTATCTACTTGACATTTACCATTTCAATCAAGCCACATTAAACTTGTCATGTTTTTTTTCCTAACAAAGAACGTTAGCGATTATGAAATTCATATTTAAATATATAGGTATTATATACAGTATCTATCATAGTACGGAGTACGTACCAAATATTTGTATGTTTCAAGGACAAAATATCTGTTAGGCTTTGTTATTTTATTGTCATTCTACAAATGTAGATGATAGTAAAAATGATGATTATTTTTTTAGCTTCTTCCTATATCCCGCATAGGATTCCCTATAGCAGGATAGGCCGTTACCCACTTTCTGCCGAATTCTGGAGGCATTGTGTGTTGAGTTGCAGAACACAACGCTGCGCTTTGCCTCGACACCAGAGCGAAGAAATGGAAATATAAACGTAAATAAATATTTCACATCCGCGAGTGGGGATCGAACCCACAACCCTCGCGTTCCAGTCACACCCTTATGCCGCTGCGCCACTACGGCCACCATACACATATAAAAACATGTATTCAATGTATGCATAATGAAACTTTTCAAAGTTTTTACTGTTGGGTGTCTGATATAACGAAACTTTATGTGATTTTGTCATAGACATTTATTATTCCAGAAATTAAATAAAAAATAAAACTTGTACGAATATATTGCACAAAATAAAATATCACATTATATATTTTAGGCACCACTTCCAGTCTCCGCGTGGTCAGATCCTTTGGAGGCAATTAACCAAGAAATAATTTGCCTACAACAAAAATCAGCCTTTGTGGACCCATCTCGATATAAAACGCAGGAAGATTGTCTAGTCGCTAGTATTTACGTCCCAAACACCGAAGAGAAAAACCTCTCTGTTATCGTATACATACACGGTGGAGGTTTTATATTAGGATATGGTGATATGTTGACACCAAAAAAACTGGTGTCCAGTAAGAAAATTATAGCTGTTACATTTAATTATAGGCTTGGAGCTCATGGTTTCCTTTGTTTGGGTACAAAAGACATACCAGGTAATAGCGGCATGAAAGATCAAGTGGCATTGCTGCACTGGGTTCAACAAAACATAGAAAACTTTGGTGGTAACCCTGATGATGTCACCATTAGTGGATTCAGTGCTGGTTCCTCTTCTGTTGATTTATTAATGATATCAAAAATGGCTCAGGGGTTATTTCACAAAGCGATTCCAGAAAGCGGTGATGCACTATCGCCTTATAGCATACAAGTTAGACCACTTCAAAGTGCTAAAGAGTATGCTCAATTAATACATTTTGATAAGGTTGATGATTTTGACGCCTTAGAACGCTTTTACAAGAATGTTTCCCATGAAACATTGTATTCGGGTGACGTAGGAAGCAGACCAGACTCCACGTTCCTTTTCGGTCCTTGCGTGGAACAAGATATCGGTGAGGAAAGATTTCTTAATGAAAGCCCTATTAATATATTAAAACGTGGCGAATTCAATAAAATACCTATACTATCTGGTTTTAATAACATGGAAGGTTTAATACGCATTGAAAATTTCGATCAATGGAAAGTTGAAATGAATGCTAATTTTTCAAGGTTCTTACCTGCTGATTTGTACTTTAAAAACACTGAAGAGAGAGATGAAGTAATCCATCAAATTAAGCAATTCTATTTTAATAATCAACCCGTAGATAATTCCAATGTTCTTAAATATGTTAATTATATCTCAGATATAATTTTTACTTGTGCAACGTTAAGAGCTACAAAATTATTGGTAGAAAATGGGAATGAAAACATTTATTTTTATGAACATACATATGTAGATGAATACACTCCAAAAGTACCTTATACCGATGTACGCGGTGCTGGACATTGTGCACAATCAATGTTAGTTTTAGATGAACCCAACAATGGGACAGATGCAGTTTCAGAAACTTCAGAAGAATGGAGGAGATTACTGCGGGAAACTTGGTTAAACTTCATTACCAAAGGGTACGTAGTTAAATGTATTTATTAATTAAATACATCAATAATTAATTTTATGAGATAATTTAATATGTTCTTTTGTTTAACAGGAAGCCTGAAAACTCAGCACTTCCGAAATGGGAACCGCTACGTGTTGAATCTTTTGAATATATGGAACTTAGCCAAAATTCAAAAATTAAAAAAGATCTTTTACATCACAGGTGTTCTTTTTGGCATAACATATACAGTAAATATTACCAAATTCCAATTCCACCAGAACATTAAGAGGTGGTGAGGTGCACAATGCTGGCGCATCCAAATAATCCTTTACAAAAATATAATTTAAAAAAAAATGTTTCTCCAGTTTTATGTCTAAATGTATTAAAATTACAAGTCGAACGTTGCCTGTGAAATGTTAATAATAACTAGCAATGTGATATCACGTAATAAATACAAAAGTGAGGCGACTGGTTGTGGGTTCGATGCCTCCTCAAGGAAATAAAATATTTATTTATATTTTCGTTTCTTAGTTCTGGTGTAGAGGCAGAGCGCGGCGTTTAATTCCGCCACAATGGTACGCCGCAATGTTTTAACACTTGGTTTCCTCTGCCTACCGTGTTATGTGTGGGATATAGCGTAAAGCTGATTTTTTTATATACAAAAGTTTGTATATGTATGTATATTGTGCTATGTATGATTGTGTAAATTATACGTATTTTATTAATTTTATGTATCTGTTATTCGTTATTTTAAAGAAATATATTATTATGCATTCTGCACTCGTTCTCTATATAAACTATAACTGTGTCAATGTCATATTTTAACTTTTTTTTTTAGTTTCACGCGGTAGGTTCTTTGGGTTTTTAAGTTTCTCTATATCTTGCTGTCTGCGGGATACGGCGTGAAGCATATATATATATATATATATATATATATA
>JAKRZM010000263.1:502340-514807 GCA_036379175.1 Heliconius cydno galanthus
ATATATATATATATATAGAGAGAGATAATCTTATATACCTTACAAACAGGTTAAGCTCATTAGCGTATGTAGAGATATTTTCTGGGGGGGGGTCTGCTTGAACATGTCCTTTTATATATAAATCTATGTGCGGAATACAACGTCGAACTAAAAAAAATATAAGAAATATATAAAAGTGATGCAGAAAAGAATGCCTTTATCTATAAAATAAAATGTTATATTTATAATTATATAGATAGGTATAATATGACATAGTTGGTTAGTTACATTGTCCAAATATGTTATTTGTATATAGTTGTAATACATGGCTTCCAAGAGGAGACGGGTTCAAATTCCGCAACTTTTTACACATACAATTTTTTACACATTTTCTAATAAGGTCCTACGCAGTCATATTGCGACATTACGTCCTACATTTTCAGACTTGTAGTGCAGTAAAAATATTTACAAATATAAATTCCATATTTTATTTATTTTTCTATGTACGATAGCGTTCTTAATATTATAGTAAATCTAATGTAACTTCGCGATGGAGTGCGCTGCAGACCTATAAATCTTTGGAGCACATGCTTTCGTCGCATTAACCGTTTTAACTGGCGCAGACAGATTTTGAAGTATTCGTAGTCACACTCACATCTTAGTTTTACGTAAAAAAGCTTGAAGTGGACTTTTCGTACCTTATTTGAAATTGCTACTAGATAATAGGATTTTAGGTGAAATTAAATAAACTATAATAAGAGAATTAAAGATTTTTTTTTCAGCTTCCCGCTATATCCCGCATGTAGCAGGTTAGGCAGAGCAAGAGAGGGTAGGCGATGGTTATAGGTTCGAATCCCACTCGGGGGAATATTTATAATACAGCGTTTGTATGGGCTACCCTATGCAATTAAAACAGTATAGAAAAAAATTAAGAAATAAAAATAGTAAGGTCATCACTATTAATCTCTGGATCTGACGAAAGGCCATAATCAACCAGGTTAGTTTTCGTTCATTAGTAAAAATTTTGTACGCTGTGATACAGTAGAACGGCGTCTGATTGTAAACACGATCGAGATTCAAATTTTTATTTGGGATAGTGTTTATATTAAATTGTCATTCAACAACGAATGTCGATTTTGGGTCTGGAATTTCAATGGTAACGCAAATAAATATTAGTAAATGGAAGTAATATGGGAAGGGTCAATGTGGGAAATTTGGAAGTAAACTTGAGAGCGATATTTTAATTTATTTTATTTAATATTGAAATCGTAATCAAATCATAAAATAAAGTAGAGTGGAATAAAACAAATCCATATTTATTAAAAGTTCACTTTTAATTAGCTGTATATGTCGTAATTTAATAAAACTTTTAGTCAAAAAAATTATACACATAATAAATATTATTGTTATTTTATTATGCAGAAATATAATTTATATTGAGGACAGTAGCGGCTCAGGGGCACAAAATGTGCCTGTAAATGCGACTGGTTGTGGGTTCGATTCCCACTTGAGGAAATAAATATTTATTTAAATTTATATTTTCATTACTTTGCTCTGGTGTCGGGGTTTTCCAAATTTCTGATTTATAAACTGTCTTTACCTACAAATCATTACAAATAATTACAATACATGTTAAAATAATAAAAATAATAAAAGAACGACTCGGTCTCAAAAACGCCATAAAAATAAGAAAACAGTAGTTTATTAGGTCATCTCGGAAGTTAATTATCGCGAGGTCTCCCAGAGTTAATTAAGACTTTATATTAACCCTTAGATAGACTAAGCTAAGATAGTCTACGTAGCAACTATATAAATAAGGAACTGAATAGAATATTTTACTGTAGTTGCTTATAAGTGGCTGTCGTGGCGCAGCGGCAAAAGGGTGTGACTACAAACGCGACGGTTGTGGGTTCGATCCCCACTCGAGGAAGTAAAATATTTATTTACGTTTATATTTCCATTTCTTCGCTCTGGTGTCAAAGCAAAACGCGGCGTTGAATTCTACCACTCAACTCGCAATGCCTCCAGAATTCGGCAGGAAGTGGGGAACGGAGTGTCTTAACGCTAGGTACCCTCTGCTACCTTACTGTGTGCGGTGCAGCGTGAAGCTGAGATTTTTTTTTAACTCTTTCCTGTCTTAAATAATGATAATTTAATTCTTTACAAATAACAATTATTACATACCTACGAGTATTATGTAAATGAAATTATAGTGATAAAATATGTTCATTGTATATAATTAATTACATATGTACATACATACATATAATATGTAAATTATTTGAATTGCACTATGATAAATATGTAAAGCATTAGCATAGTGACCGATATCTAATACAAATATAACTTACCAATTATCCGGTAATTAACAAATCGGTAAAAATGCAGACTTGAGGCGGTATATACAAGTTGGACTCACATACTGAATATTCCAAGTATGGAGTATTCCAATTATGGAAAAAAAAAAAAAAATTCAGCTATGTATATACGTCAACGGAAAGATTTACAATTAATAATAATAAGTTAGTTAATAATAATAGTTATTAATTTAAGCTTGATACCTCCACCCGATCTTGAGATAGATGATATAGACGGACGGACAACATTTTTCTTTTAGTGTACAGAACCCTAAAAATGAGTTCAGTGGGATCAACTCACGGACAGCGTAAGCATAACGGTTGTGAATTGAATCTCATTCGAAAGAACGAATTATTTTGATTTTACCGCTCCAGTAGACAATGCCATTGACTTCCGCCGCGACTTCCTTCAGAATGAGACGGAAAGTAGAGAAAAACACTACTGTTAATCCATTCGTCTACCCTGCTGTATATATGGCAAAGAGCGCAAAGCTAATTTTTTTCACTTTAAGGCACATAACATAGGGTGCTAAAATAAGTTATTTTTAAATTTTATCAGGTAATTACACTTTAGGACGGCGCCGACGAGAAGTCTGTACAAAATAATAAAATTTCTTCGTTTAATTAATGATACTTTTGGTCGTTTGACTAGAAATAGTTTAAAACACCCTTGAGGATGCTGAAATATAAATTGTGAGGACGCCCTCGTCCACATGTTTTTTCTGCTGAAATCGTAAAACCGTCACTCTTACGTCCCTGAGAAGCTTGACAGTATATATTTAAGCTTGGTCCACAGTAGTTATCTATTTCTAGGACATTTTTACTACACTCGTGGGGGTCTCCGTCTCTGAGAATGCAACCCTATTAATGCGATTGTTATTTCGTGTTTAATCTGGTTTTCAAAGTCATGAAATTACACACTAGCTACCCTAAAACGTGTTCGAGTGTGATTTTCATTACGTACTCGCTCTTCGTGTATAGTAGCTCCTAGTAGCAAGGTGAGGGCATGAAAGGTACTTAAAAACTTCTTTTTTTCAGCTTTACGCTGTACATATACGCCCATATATAACAGGTTAGGCAATAACAATAGTATATACTATAGTTGAATTCAATGTTCTTTCAAATATCATTCCAACTTGATCCCAATACAATTTTGTTAATATCGCAATAATATATACATAATAAGTTTATATTTTTTTAATTGTCATATACTATCAGTATTTCCTGAATACAAAATTGGGCTGCGACCTGAATGAACAAAGAAATAATAAACTCCTTTGCTGTTTCAATTTCCAATATTACTATACTAAAAATGCTTATTTCTTGTATACTGTCGTGGTCGTCATAATTACTTGTACTTTAAAAATTAAAGGAGACATTCCTTTAGCATTTTTTATTATTAGTACGACGTCATATATTCCAACCGGTAATTGAAGTTGCGAAATTCCATCATATGCAAAAAGACTAAAGAAAACTAAAGGGTAAGACGGTTACCCTTGATATTTAGTACATAGTATCTTCCTGTTTATTTTCTGTACAAACTAATTATTTTATTTCTCAATTTTGTATTTATTTGTATTATAAAATTAAGAAGTAACAAAAAATTTGCTTTGATATTGCAGTAATAATTTTAATAAGCATTTTAAAAAGATATCAGCTTAAAATATTCCAATTACCAATAAATTACAAATTTAGGAGCACCCTAAAAGTAACTGAGACATTTTAGTTCCCTATTAGTGTTTCCCTTTTAGCTAGCTTTCGTCTTGATCCTATCGAGATCTAATTGGAAAATATAAAGATAGCTAAAATTTTACATCCCGATGCTGTAATTAGATATTATATTGCAGGAAGTACGCCTATACACATTTAAATGGTTTTTAAGAACACGTGTAAGCACTCTTATATACCTATTTATTAACTGTAATCAGTTATAACTTATACCAAGTATATCGTTTTAATAAAGCTAACAAGCACTGTCCTCATATATTATACATTTCCTTGATACCCAAAGCGAAAAGAATTTGTATCGTTAGTGAAAAAGTGTGACGGTCAACTCAGAAAGTTCTGTTCCTGCTCTGTCCCAAAGGAGGCTCCGTCCAGCGGAACCTGCTGGAACCAGATAACCATTAAATATAAGTGTTTTGAAGGAAGATATTAAGAACTCGGTAAAGTACTTTTTAAAGTAATAATTGTAAAATCTTATGTTATTTAATTATCTCATTTTCCTTTGTATATTTTTGGGGTTTAATAATTAATTCTAGAGGCCTGTTCCACACAATTTGACGTACCTAACTATAATCAGACTTTTTACATATAAAAAGAGAATACTTTTTTAATCTAGAATTTTTTCAGCTTCACGCTGTATCCCGCCTATAGCTGGATAGATAGAGAAAACCAGTTAAGACACTCCGTTCCTTACTATCCGCTGAAGCATTACGTGTTTAGTAGCGGAACTGAACGCTACCGCCTACTATAACAACATATATAGAATGCTATTATTCTGTTAATGTCGAAGCCCCGAGTTGGTGAGAAGGCAAGGTTGACTAGAGGTATGCCTGGCGCACCACTTTTTAACACAAAATTCAAATTTATAGCGTGAAATGGCGTGGAAAGCGCTCGCTAAAGCACTCTACAATCTCTACATGGCACTTCACTCGACAGGAAATTTGCAATAGATTTAAACGGGGGGAAATATTCAAAAATGCTTTCACGATGGAACCTCGGCCGGCCGGAGTCGGGGCCGTACGGAAATTGTGCAATGATCGAACAAATTACATTTGATTTTTGTGCTGTTCATTTATTCGGTTGGTCGATTGTGTTAGGAGATATATTGTGACAGGATTTTAATATAATTGAAGGGTAACAGATTTTTTTATCAGCTTAACGCTGTATCCAGCAGTAGGGTAAGCAGAAGGAACCTAGTGTTAAGACACTCCGTTCACCTTTTTCCGCCGAATTCTGGAGGTGTCGCGTGTTGAGTAGCGGACATCAACGCCGTGCTATGTCTCGACATCAGAACCAGAAGATGAAAATACAAAATGGCGTTTAAAGTCAAACACTTGTGCCCCTAAGTCACGCCTCAAGAAAATTTTGTATAACGAAAGAATTAAGGATACAAAAATGGTAATTATTTAATACAAGTAACTTATTGTATCATTATATTTTATACTCAATAAATATATTTTGTTACAATTACGAGTATATTACATATCTTTTAAATGTATTCAAAGCTTAATTAAACTCTATCCACGTATGAGAACAGCGAAGTTTCTACATCAGTCGACGTTAAGAATGCTAATTTGTCTATATCTCCATGAACGTTCAGCTCAAAGTTAATTGGATATAGAGTGGAACAGTTGGAGTTGGGGAAAACAATTATTGCGTGGATTTAACTTACCCGGTTACCCCTACCAGTGTATCGTTTCTTATTTATAAGATTAACAGTTTTAGTATTTTTTTAGTATACAATATTATATACAATATTTATCTTTATCATATTTTAACTATTTGTATTTTTTATATATGTATTAATTTGATTTATTAATTTACTAACTTAACAAGAGGTGGGGGGGGGTGTAGTATTAACAAGAATATAGTGAATGCCTTTTTCCTGAGGGTCTCGGGACGGGGCATTTATTAAAACCAACTAAATCGTGAAAAAGTTGAGAAACTTAATTATTTTAACTATTTCATAAGCTTAAAGTATTTATAGAGATACAAAATGATTTAATATTATAATTAATTCTTTTTGCTTTCACGCAAACACTCACTTGAATGAATTTTCCGGGGTCTTCAGAGTATCTTTCGATAACTTGAACGATTTGTATGATAGCTTCATACGTAACTTTTATTACATTTACAGAGGGAAAGTAGTGTTAAGAAACTATGTTTCCGCCCAATTGAGTGTTCAACAGTGAAACACAGCGTTCCATTTTTAACTTAACAATTTTCTAAAGTAGAAACAAAAGTTCTGGTTTTCCTTATGTAATATATATTACTCTTGTCTTATTACTGAACACAAATGGTAGAGACAGTGGTACTTGTACAAATAATGTACAAATCCACTCGACTGTAATATAAGCCTCTTGGAAGGAAGTAAATAAGTGTTCGGATGCGAAAAATGATCATGGATCAGTGCTATGACAAACATAGATGATATTTCTGGAAAGAAATTGGATAAATTGCTCCGTATTGCATGTAACCTAATTAGGAGTATCATATTTTATAATAATATCTAGACCAATAGTTTACAATCATGGGCGTAACAATAGGTGGGGTCCGGGTGCGTCGTGCCCACCCCACAATAGTCTTGTGCCCACCTCAGAATTTGACCTTGACTAGACAAAGCTAAAAATGCTAAAAATATGCCCATGTTTACAATATTAGTTTACTACCACACTAGCTATTAGCTGAAAAAAGAAACCAATAAACTCTCACAGCGCCGTTATAGTTTACAAACAAATATAATTTTTATTTTTCTGCTTTGTTCGCATTCCCTCTTCCTTTCACTGACTTCAGTACTTATTTTCACACTACATTGTGCTGCGTTTACTCAAGTGACCAGTGGTCAGGATGCGGCTTATGTGTATTCATGTAGCAATAGATAAGCCGCGTAGACAGTCTACCGTATAGCATAGGAATAAGTACGTAGCTAAAATATTTCTTTTTTTTTATTGTAGTGTATGATACAGAAGGAACCTACTACTAAGACACTCCGTTCCCCATTTTGCGCCAAATTTACGAGGCATTGCGTTTTAAGATGTGGAACTCAACGCTTTTGCCTTGGTACCAGAGAGAAATAATGAAAATATTAGTAAATAATAATCCATTCCCCAAAGTGAATCGAACCTACAATAGTTCCGTTACAGTCACACGCGTATACCATTGCGCTACTGCGGCTTTCAAGCTACAGTTCTTAAGCTTAAACGGATAAAGGTGAAAATAAAGGAAATAGTATCTGTATTCATTACTGTATATATAACCCCTGTCCTTCCTCACACCCCGATGCGCAAGTGTGCCAGTTGCCACGTACTAACGACGGAGATTAATAAGTTGACGCTTGGAAGGCAAAAAAGTAAGTTTGCTTCACATGTTTCATGTATATCTCTATATCTTTTAATTGAAAGAAATTTAATTAACAGATGTAAAAATAGAAAAACGCCACACTGTAAAAGCGACAGGTTATGGGTTCAACTGCTACTCGAAAAAATAAAATATTTAATATTTTGAGATTTTCGTGGAGGCCAAGGGTGGAGTTCAGCCACTCAACACGTTATGTCTCAAGAATTCAGCGAAAAATGGGGAACATAAAAATCAAAAAATAAATCAGCTTCACACTGTATCCCACATACAGCAGGGTAGGCAGAAGAAACCTAGTGTCAATACACTACGTTGCAGACTTTCCGCCGAATTCCTATATTCCAACATAGATTCATTTGAAAACGTACATTTGTGAAAATATATGAAAATTGGATCATTCTATTTTCATTTACACGAGGCAACAATACCAGAATAAAAATTAATTTTCCAATTCTATATTTTATTAGTAGCCATTGTGAACCTATTCTGGGCATGCATGAAACTCACGTTAGTCCATCTGAAACAATACAACATGGATATATATTCGTATTGTAGTAAAATATTTGTAAATATACTGCCGGCTACGGGTTATTGCAATTTGGTCCGCCATAGAAACTTTTTGGTCCGTTCCATGAATACTGAATACGAATGAGAGAATGTTCATAATCGTCCTAGCGTGGACGATTTAGTACCTGAATTTAATTTTTAATGCAGCCTGATATATTTTTTTCAGGTTCACATGTATAGTAGTATAGATAGAGGGATACTGTTACGACACTCCGTTCCCCACTTTCTGCCGAATTTTTGACATAATGCGTGTTGATTAGCGGAATTCTGCAGGTATTGGGCGTTGAGTGGCGGAACTTAACGCTGCAATTTGCATTTAATTCATGAAATTGTGCGCTTTTATACAAATTGTTACAAACTACATATATAGAAATATCGCATATATCTCTTATTAAAATATAATGCATTAGATTAGTACTCCACCAATTAAATCAATTCTCTAAATTACATTAAACGATTGATATTTCTTACAAAAGGGGAAATTTGTATAGTAAAACAGTTACAATGTTAAGTACGATTATTTATTATTCAAAAAATAAGTTATTACATCGTTATTTTTAGATTTTAGGCATACTATACATATATGATATTACGTAAATTCAGAAGTTATTAAATTAGGATATCGTAGGAGTGATTCAAATATTGAACGCTACTTATTTAGGATAGAATAGTATTTGAACAATATTTATATTACAAATATTTCGAATAATAACATAAATGTAGGCAACAGACAATGACAATTGTATTTTTTTTTCATTATAGCACAATAATAATTCGAGGATTTTTTACTAAACTCTATGATAAACATCCAATGCACTGAGATCAAGTTAGAATTTATAAAAAAATATACATCAATACAACACTTAGTGAATTTACTTTATTTACATATATTTGGATAACTTTATTTATTGTGTGGCCAAAGATTTGACGATATCGTCGATATGAAAATTATTAAAGAATTACAAAATAAAGTATACGTTTATTTGTTTCCAACAACTGCTTGCATGCAACTGTAGTTTGTTTGCAATGCGAAACTCATTTGGAAGAAATGTTTACACTTTTATAAGTACATACATGTTTCCCCCCTTGATTTCACTAGACAAAATTGAGTTTTTCCATCATACTACTCATTAAAAAAGCAAAAATTGAAAATGGATTTACGTAAAAACAGTTTCGTCTTTACCATAAGGGTGTGCGGTGGGTGGATGTTAGGAAAGACGCATAAAAAAGATAATAGATATAATATTCCACCGTATAACTGTCAACTACGTTTATATTTGGTCTTAAGGTACTTGGATCCATTTTTTTAGTATTCATTATACATACTTAATACTTCGTTTTTTTTTCATATTTATTATAATCAACTATGTTAATTGTTAGTAATTAAATTATATATTGAGATCAAATATACATATATAAAATATAAGTCATAAATTTTGTAATGAAACATTTAGATTTTTTAATTATTATATATAGTCTCATATAGGATACATAATTAATAAACCTAACATAATAATTAATTAGTGTTTTATCTGAACTTATCACGAATTATATTATTTTCTGAAAATAGGCTACCCTAGGCTCAAAAAGTAAAACGTAAAACTATAAAAATACAATTTAGTTAATTTTATAGATATATGTATATTGGAATGATTATGTACATTGGACACTTTAAGCTATCGTTAAAATTCATTAAAAATATTAATTTAAAATTTAAGGTGTACATTTGTGATTGTAAGTGTTGAAATGAAAGTTTAAAGCAACTATTTTTTATCACACTATTATAAAACAGGAAAACATGACACCAAATGTCTAATGTCAAAATGAATAATTCAAACAAAATCCTTTTTTCCTCCTGCGTGCGTGGTAAGACATAGACTGGTGTCTCGCTTAATACGAAAAGAGAGTAAAATGAAAGAAAAATGAAGTAAGTTGATATGTGTTATCGAAAAATAAATGTAGTATGTATGCCTAATAAAAAAATATGATGATAATTTTAATAATCTCTTCTTTGAGTTTGCTCTTCCACTTTTTTCCAATAATTAATTTTGTACTAATAATATTAATTTTATGCCATTCTGGCACATTCAGGAGGTACATATCATAGAATAGTACTTGTGAGCTCAAAGATACTGGGAGCGTATTTTAATACAAAAACAATATTTTTAATTTAATTACAATTACAACAGCTAGAAAATGGAGAATTGAACATTTTACTTACATAATATATGCAGCAAAATACATTGATTGTGAGTTATCTATGTATGAGCAGGTAGGTGTAGAGTGATATTACCGTTATTTAATTATATATGACATTATTAATATGATAAACAAAAAGTATCATTTAATTATGGATATATGTAATTTCTTGTAGATATTAGCTTTTATCATCTATAAGTGACAAAAATAGTAATTCTAAAAACCTACCTATAGGAATTTGGTTATAAAGAATACAATAAAATAAATTATTAAAAAAATCTAACCTTTTAATTGTAATAATGATGGGTATTACTTGAATTTCTATTATTAATAGTTCATGATAAGATACTTTTCAATCACAGAATACTTTATATACAGAATGTAATACTAACATTATAAAGTTGAAGAGTTTTGTTTGGTTGAAGTTGCTAACTCAAGAACCGGTTCAAATTTAAAAATTCTTTGTTGTGTTGGATAGTTATTTAACAAGTAAAGATATAAGATATATTACATGACCTTTATCATTCTGGTGCAGCCCACTGTACCAGCCATTAAAGTTACAGTTACATTAATTTATAATTTTATTTTTATTACAACTGGGAAAAAATTTTAACTTTCTAATTGATATCTTCCTAAAACATATTTCAACTTAAAACTAATGTGACCTTATTTGAATTATTTTGCTAACTTAAAATTATTACAGACAGAAATTTGTTGACATAAAGGTTTCTTTTCGAAATATTCTAAAATCAAGAAATAGATAATTTAAAATTTTAGATTCTTAGTATTAGCCATGTAGAAGAGCAGTTACAGTCTTAAACTTTACTTTACATTACATACTCACGTTAAACAATCACATTTAAAGCGAGAATATATAATTGTCCTTGCACAAGCCAGTTTCTTTAAAATTTATTTCATGTTAAAGTAAAGACTGCTCCACCATGATTTTTTCATATCCTGAGGGAGGCGGGTATCTGAAGTTATCCAATATAATATCAAGAATAGCACCATCATCAACTGAAAAAATATATATATATTTAAATTGTATCACATATACAGCACAGTTAGCAGTGAGAATTTAATATTATAGATAGTAGTATATTACATTAAAAGGAGAAATAAAAATAACTCTTCCCCTAAGTGGAAATCAAGCCGACAAACACCCTAGTTGCTGCCCCAGTGAGCTGATAATGAAATAACATACTTTACTTACCAAAAAGTGCAGGAAAGACAGTTCCTCTAATATTTCTTACAGGGATTTCCATATTTTTTCCATTTAAGAAAAAATTGAGTTCCACATGGTCATAAGCTACACCAATGACATCACCTTCCCCTGGCATCAATGCTTGTTTCTCATTGCTCCTATCACTTTCTGTTTTTTCATTTTCATTTTCATGATTGGGTGATCCTGTAGACACCAGGAGTTCTGAAGTGGGTGACTCTCGAGGTGCAGGCTTTAGGTGATAAAGTTCTACATTATCATGTCTTACAATACCATCACTATTTAAGCACCAGGACTCTTTGTCTACTCCCCCTGAAATATTAATAAAAGGTATGCATGTTATAAATTATTTTTAAACAAACACATATTTTATTTTTATAGCAAACTACTGTTCTGTTCATGGCTATACTAATTTCATTCTTGTTATTTTGCTATTTGCTGTTTAGATGGATAAATGCACAAAAGAAAGTTTATTAGAACATCCACTATACAAATCTTTAATATTCTATTCTCAGCCTTACTATAACAATGTGCATGTCATATGCAGACAAATAATAAATATTCTTTTTAAATCACTGTCTTTGAAAGATCTATGGATACATTCCTTAGAAATAACTTTGTTTTATACTTTTTCTTGAATGAGCTGTATGCTTTTTGCCCTAGTCACATCTACAATATAACTAAAACTGGTGTGTTATAGTATGAAAATAGGATATTTTTATCATTCACACACCTGGAAAAGTATTATGCACAAAACTATTATCGAAGCAATAATGAAATTGAAATTCAATACATGGTTTAATTTCTAACCCAATTGCAATAAAATCGCACCAAAAATGGGCATGTGTGAATAACTAAAATTATGCAAATAATATATATTATTTGGGATGTGACGATGCACAGCATCTGTGAGAGGGCGCTGTATACTTCCCTTTGATTATCCAATGATTTACACTTCCGGTTGCTGTTTTCGACCAATCAGCGATTCGCCGGAAGTCACGTGGTCCCAGGTGGTAGGGCGCCGAGACGTTGTAAAGGCGACACTACGCTTCTTACCTCATAGC
>JAKRZM010000263.1:517579-570713 GCA_036379175.1 Heliconius cydno galanthus
CTCCAGTAGTACATACAACCATTTATTCTAATAGAGTTTCATTATAGTATTGTTATCTTTCCAGCCTTATCAATATTGTGTAAAGACTTAGTCATCGCCTTAAAGATGTTTTGCCAACAAATTTCTCCGTGACTAATTTTGTGGACTGCACAAGCTTTGTGTTCACTTTCCTGTCTTTGTGAGAAAAGTTATGTATTAACTTATACAAAAATTATGATAAATGTTATACAAATGTGGGTTAAACTAATATTAAAGAAACGCAACACCCAAGAATTTATCTCCTACTAACTCTCCGGCATAACAGTCTGTTGATTATATTTGTAAATTTTAAATTATATACATACTTAATTACAAATAATATAATAATAATGTAATTTATACTTTTTGACATATTTTTATTCATGTTATGGCGTTATTATAATCTTTTGGTGTGCTAAAAATGTGAAATATATTTAAATTTAATAAACGGTTTTAAACAATTGCTGTTATTTAATAAGTCATTTATAGTAAATGGCGCGTTTGATATTTTAAATGCATTTTTATCTTTATCTTAAATATCTACAACAACAAAACTTTTTAAAATACGTAAATATATTATTATTCTATTTTTTTAATATAATAATAAGTTTTTTTATTATTTTTTTTAAATATTTAATTATAAATAAGCAGTGGCCAGTAGGCGATGTTATAAACAAGTTCAGTTTGCGCTTTTTGCTAACATTGTTAATAAGGAAACAATAAAGTAATATATCGGTATGTGTAGAGCTTATAAATTCTATACAATAATAATTAGTTTTTGTATTTTTTATTTATGTTAAGTAAAATCTATTAATATAGTGCTTATAATGCCCCAGTTATTTATTTAACAACCATCATAGTGCAGATGTCTGGCACAAAGTTTATAAGTTCGATTCCGATTGAGGGGAAATTGTTATATTAAAAAATATTATTATTTTGAAGAGCAATAGAATCATCAATTCGCGCTTCGCTTCGTGTCCCGCATAGAGCAGGATGGGCAAAGGGAACCTAGTGTTAGGACACTTCGTTTTCCACTTTCCACCAATTTCTGGAGGCGTTTTGAGTAGCGAAACTCAACACCGCGCTTTGTCCAGAGCGAAATAATGAAAATATACATTTAAATAAATATTTCAATTCCTCGAGCGGGGATCGTACCCGCAACCAGTCGATTTTACAGTCACACTTTATTCCCCTGCACTACGACTGGAATCTTTTTCTTTTACTTGAACAAATAACCATAAAGTAGTTGAAGTATCCGCTACCCGTTACGTAATGTCTTTAGGAATGTTGATGGAGAATAGGGTGGCATGTCACTCCGACTATTTTGCATGATGCAGGAGATGCATTGTCATAAAAAAGAGAAACTAATAAGCTATTAATTGTCAAGTTTGTTTATGCCAGAAGGAAGCTCAAAAAAATGCTACTAGACTGCTACTATTATCCTAGTCATCATCTGGATATTTATTTAAATTAATAAATTTTAATTTTATGCTAAAATCAACCTGCATAAACAAACTAATGTACAATGTACCTTTGTACAATATTTTTATTGGAGTCACAGAGTGTTACTTTCGCCTTGTTTTAACAAATAAAAAAATAATACTTTTACCAATATTTATAGGAATTGAAAACCTACAAAAAGTAAATAGCGATAATAATATTTAAAAACAACTGTTTATCGAAAATAAGTCAATATAATATTTGAAGTCCATAAAATTCTCATTATAATTAATATTTTGAATAAAATAATGCAACAACCCCACGGGGTGTTCTCAAGCCTCAAAGGTCCGGACTCCGGACGCCCAGCGCTTCCTACATATAAAACCTCCGCAACGCGCCGGCGCATCAGTTAGTGACGGATACGAGTATCAGACACACCATATCGTGAGTACAATTTTCCTATATTCTGTTATTTTTATTATATTTATTTTTAATGTAAATAAGAATTTGTGAAATGAAGTAGGTATACATGAAAAAGCTCATATAAGCTTCACAACATAAATTAATAGCTTAGAAAATTTGTAATGTTTTATTTTGATGGGTAATTTCATTTTGGCTATTTCACTTTAAATTTTTTTAAAACGATACATTTATTGATATTTTTATTAAAAACAAATAAAAACAAAAAAATGCTGCTACTGTATCCATTATGTAAATGTAGCGCATTAATGAATAAAATAACAAGCAAATAACCAAATTGATTATCTAAATGCTTTTATCTAAATAAAATATTATAAATTAAATATTTATGTGTTGAAAAATTAGAACAGTGGACAAAGGTCAGAATTGGTCAAGAGAGGAACGAACCATCTTGAGGGCAAGGTCACTTTCTATAGCCCTAGAACCGGTCCACAATATGACTTCTTATGTAACCCATTGTAAAATATTCAATGGAAAGTGTTTGTAAACAACTCTTCGTATTGGAGCTTCTAAGGAAACACGCTTCATATAAAAAGGAATTCATAGCGAAAAGTAACATTTTGAAAAATATTTTTTTAATTTTGACTATTGTTCATCAGCCAGTTAAAGTACCTATACGATATATTTTGAACTTATATTTTTGGTAAACAAACGTTTTACAATATTAAATACCTATTCTTTTGTGTCTTAACGTATTTTATTTACCTATATAAATTTTCATATTACAAAATACAAATAGTAAAAGTTCCGGTTAAAATTCTCAAATTAAATAATTATATAAATTAACACATGATGACATAATCTGGACATCCTTTTGATGCCGCCATCGTCATAAGTAACTTATTGTTGAAGTGAATATTTGACCTTTAAGTGTACAAAAAATAAATGACATGTAGTACGTATAACAAAAAGACCAATGAAAAAATTTAATTAAATCTGCATCCTCTTTGACCCTGTCAAACTTTATTGTTAAAAAAACATACATAGGTAGTACCTGTTTGGAATAAAAATCTTGTTATATTTATTATAAATATCCGTGAAATATTATTAATAATTAATTGAGCCGTAAATGCCTAAATCGGTCGATGAACTGTATACGTTTATTATTGAAATCCTTTCACATAAAAGTTGTGAAAGTAAAGCCTCATAAAGTATAAGATTTATTACTACTTATTATTATTACTAGTTTTCATAAAGTAAAAAAAAACACTGTAAAAATGTTTGTTATAAATTAGGAAATAAAAGGCTTTTTTTATTTTTATTTATTTATTTATTTTATTATTATTATTACTTAATATGGTTTTAGTAAAGCTTAAACTTTATTGTATAAATTTTTATATTATTTTATAGATCATGAAAGGACTACTAGTATTATCGGTACTCGCTGTTGCGCACGCGCAGTTCCCCAACGGACGTATCCTGGAGCCCCCGGTACCTGCACAATGTGCACAGCGCGTAATACACGAGAGGTTTGCCGATAGTAAGTATTTCTAATATGCTATAATAATTCTAGTCATAAGTATTTCCAACATGGCCAATGGCCTAACATAATTTAATTATTGAAAATTATTTAAAATTTTGTCGTAATAATTGTATATCTAAATGTAGGATTTTCTTTTATTTTAAACAATTAAAAAGACTTTTACACAGTTCACCTACATTTCTTTAACTTTTCTATTTTAAAATCATACTGTATAACCTAAGCTTTAGAGACTAAAAAAGAAGAAACTAAAAATGTAGACGTAAAATGAATAATTTACCAAAACTACTAAGATACGCTTATCAGTGTCTCCCGGATAGCTGATAACAAACAAACCTGTTCCTCAACGGGACTTTTGAAATGCCTTCGATAAAGTAAGACTAACATTCTAGTTAACATCGTGATTGTGGGTTTCCTAGAAATATTTGATTGTGGACATCCGTAATACTTATTTATATTTTTATTTTATGCAATATCTAATGGATAAAATAAAATAAATTAGTTTTTAATTAAACAGATAATTTTAAAATATTAGTGAAAAATATAATTTCAAGTTATACCCGACGTTATAAATGATAATTTAGATCAAACATATACAGCCCGGATAGCTCAGTCGGTAGAGCATTGGACTTTTAATCCAAGGGTCCAGGGTTCAAGTCCCTGTTCGGGCGGCTCCTTTTTTCTTTTATATATTTGTTAGTTACATTTTACATTAAGTGTACTAGTGAACTAGCTAACAAGTAAAACGTTATGATTTAATTAACACAGAAATATGAAACAATAGCTACTTTTTCTTTCATTAATTAATCAATATGGAAAGTTATTTTCCATCCATAGCTGTTCGCATACCACTAGCAACGTCATGAAGAATATTAGGTCGTTTATATGGTTGTATTTTAATTTTTTACCCATGTTAAATATCTCCTGTGATGGTAAATAAGAGACAAAATATTTTAGCGTACGAGTATTACTATACCAAATATCACAAGTAACACTATATATATGTAGATACATCCAATATTTAAATTTTAAAACTGTGTAAATAAAGAAAATCGTAAAATTTACCAAAATCCAAGTAAATTTTTTTTTTTTGGTTATAGTATTTATGTTTAAATAATATTATTATAAAATTGTTAATTAATTTTCCTAGATAAAGGCTATTTTTTCTCATGGAGAGACCCGGCGTTACGTGGAGTAGAAGAAGACTGGTTGAGCGCCAGAAACTACTGCCGCCAACGCTGCATGGACCTCGTGTCGTTGGAAACAAGTGACGAAAACGAATGGGTGAAAGCCCGCATTGTACAGGATAAAGTATGTATTGCATAATTATATACTTAAGTAGATATATTTTTTATTTGATAGCAAAATGGCGAAACTGCGTTTAGAAATAGTCGTTTAATTGTCCGCATAGGTAGTTTGATTATTTCGGATAGAAATACTTAATAATCAATAGGCAATGCCTCCAGAATTCCGCAGAAAGTGGGAAACAGGAGTGTCTTCAAACTAGGTTTCCAGGTTCTCTCTGCTTACCCTGTTATGTACGAAGCTAAAAAATATATTTAAAATAACGATAACCAATAACCATAACCAAGCTGTAACAAAAACTATAGGTTTTTATGATTTCATCCGACAGCGCAACGTAAAGGAGGTTAATGTGTTTATCGGTCTATGTGTGTATGTTTATTCCTGCGACATTGTACAGAGCAAACAGGTTAAACGATTATGACTATTACGTCAATCGATTCGTCTCAACCTTACAAGAGTCACTAGAATAGATATGACCATATTCAAGTCACCACAGCGATAACCAAACGCCATATTGTCAATATGATTTTTAAGTTTCTTCAATAACTTTCATTTTAAGTAACGGTTAGGGCTATATATCTTCTATTGGGTAAACAAAATAAACTGTGTGTCTTATATAAAGTTATTTCAACAATTTCTGGGCTCTATCCAATTTAATCCAGGCAGCGTGAGCAAATAGATCCTACTAATAAGATTCCCTTCTGCGGATATTTACTTAGGACTAATCTGCATTATTCACATAATTTAAATATTGCGGACGACTTTAAAACGTTTTTTTCCTAAGCTAAATGAGCTAGAAGCAACACCGACGATCAGAACAAAAAACAACAATGGCCAAAGTACCCTTGACACGAATGGTTTGAACTGCAGCACCAATTACTCAATACTCAAACAGTAAAACCGTCACGTATGTCACAATTTGAAAATTTACATATCTATCGTTATTACTATTAAGTATAAGGTGAAAATCTTTTTTTGAAAACGAAAACAAATGAAATAGAAAGTAGAGCCTGCAATTGTTTTAACAAATTCGACGTGCTCGTTGTATGTAATGCTGCTTCAAATATTTATGAGACATGTATTGAATTTGACAAAGTTTGATTATATAGTCACGCGACGCGAATACCTACTTTTAGAACAATAGCCAATTTTCCATTTCTAAATTTCACTTCATGTAAGTGATAGCGTTTTTCACCGTGGGATTGCTTCATTTGGCATCGCATCATTAAAGCAATCATGTCATTGTAAACACCACTTTATCAAGATATTTCACTTTTAACATATTTAAATACTGACTGCTTCAAAAAGTTTTTTTAAATAACTAATTTAGAATGCTCACTTCCTGTTAAAATTAATAGAAATAAATGTTATAAGGTTTTTGTAGGTATGTCATGATAGATAGAGAAACTTTAAGGAAGTGTAGTTTTGTTAATTTATAATAATTTTGTTTTTCTTTTTGATAGGTAAAATACATTTGGACGTCAGGGCGCTTGTGCGATTTCAAAGGATGCAATCGCCCAGACTTGCTGCCCAACGAAATCAATGGCTGGTTCTGGACCGCTGAATTACAAAAACTGGCTCCCAGCACTAACCGTCAACAAAACGACTGGTCCGAGGGTGGTGGCATCGGAAAACCTCAACCAGACAATCGGGTAAATGATAAAACCTTCTTGATACATTTTACCTACTTTTAAGAGTAATAGAAATTTATATCGCTTCGTTTACTGTTAAACATAACCATTTACTGATTAATTAAAATTTATAACCAAAAATATTAATTTGCCGACATAAACTTTAATCAGCCTCAAAACTTTAGAAATTTGTGTCGGCCATGGCGAAAAATACCTATTACGTAAGCCGTAATTACAACTTTAAGTAATATTTGTTGTAAACTATGTGTTAAAACACGATGTCGCGTAATGAAAAGGAAAGTCGTGTAAATATTTATAGGCCCGCGAATTATTCACCGAAGGGCGTACCCGCATTCAACCCACTTTCTACGAACAACCTGTATAACAAAAGCTCATCGGTATTCCGCGTATGTCGCTACATACTGTTTGGTACCACTTTCGCCGCCTCGAGTGAGCTACGTAAAAAAATTAAAATTGCACAGTTTTGCGGTTCTCCGGATCCTCCGTATCCGCTTTGCACCACTATTGCTCACAATGCATTCAAGGCCCTCCATTACGCGGCTTCTTATATAATAAATCTCACTTCCTGCTAAAAGTCATTACACAAAAAATTGGAAGGCAAGACTCGGTTACGTAATAAATAATTTTTATGGCTAAATATGTCTACCATTTCTTATTATTTTAATAAAAATTAAGGAGGCAATTAACACCAATGATATAAGAGTTATATATTTTTTGTACAGGAATTGATCCAAGGCGGTGCTGCGGAACACTGTGTGGCTATCTTGAACAATTTCTACAACGACGGTGTCCATTGGCACGACGTCGCCTGTCACCACCGCAAGCCCTTCGTGTGCGAAGAAAATGATGCTCTTCTCAAATACGTTAGATATACGAACCCCAACTTAAGAGTATAACCAAATAACAATCAAAGTTCACAATTAAATAAAGAAAATCTTAAAATCTACATAATAGACAAAAGTATCTCTATATAGTTACTTTAAAAAAATATTATTTTCTGAAGTCTCAGCTCAGTAAAATATGTGAAATATTTCTTTAAAATATTAAAATTATATTGCAAAACCTAGATTAAGTTTTACCTCATTCATATTTATTTCAGTATTTAAGAAAGTGGTCAGTACATTGTATTGTAAAATAAGTACTATTTAAAACAATTGTAATAAAGACTGCTGGTAATTTATTTTGTGTTTAATTTATTACATTATGATTATATTATGATTTAAATTTTAAAAAAATAGGTACTTGATATGAATTATAGATTTTTAAAATATTTTTTACAAATTTATACATTCACAATTAGGATGTTTTAAAAAAATATATATATTTTAGCTGTATTGTGACAAGTGAAGAAAATTTAAAATGCTATAAATCTAGTAGGATTAAATAATGTCTATCTTTAATTGAAAAAAAAAATTAAACCTAAATTTAAACTAATACTATTTGGGAATTACACAGAAAAAATCAGTCTATTTATGAAAATGATAAGGAGCATAATTTAAAGTGATAAAGTTTTTTTTTTACTATAAATTCATTTATTATTGTTAAGACTAATTTACATATTTAAAGATATGGTACTAACAAAAAGATTATTTGAGGGTCCTGGCTGGAGCTTTTTGAGCCATTAAAAACCAGACACAAATGTTGCAAAAGTATGTAAGAGCAAATATCATAGTCACATACATCAGTCGGTATAGACGTAAGAAGCTCAACTTTAGGCTGAAACTGTAAAATAGTTAAGTTTAATAATTATTGATACCACAATATTAGTATAAAAAGTTGTAAAACTTACTCTCTATTTACAAAATCATCATGAGTAGAGTCTAGGGATTCGTTAGATATCCTTGGATCAGGCAATATACAAAAGTCCTTATCAATTTGTTCATGTAAGCAACATATCCTTTCCAAAATAAAAACTAAAAGAATCACCCAGAAGTATTCAAATTCAAAAACAGTTCCGCTCATTTTTTACCTTCAACCATTATAATATGGTAGCCAAATTTCGATTTAACAGGAGGATTTGTATATATAGGATTGTTAATTGAGGATATGGGTAAAGCAAAAGCTGCATCCTGAAATGGCCCAATCATAGAGCCTCGTGTCATCCAACCAAGATCACCACCTTGCCTTGCTTTATCTTCACTATAGGCGGCTGCTACATCAGGAAATTTCTGTCCAGCTTTCAATTTTTCCAATGCCTCCAAACATTTTGATTGTTTTTCACACAGGATATGTCGAACTTTGACAGCTGTCCCACCTTTTTTCTCTTTTGGCGCTGCTTCTAAATTTAAATGTAATGAGATTTTAGCCAGTAATTCAAATTTAAAAGTAAACCACTGACTATGAATATTAAACATATTTATGCAAAAAAAAATTATTAATCTATGAATTTATAATTTTCTTAAATGCAGTCTCTGTGTCTGTTTGAATGGTACTTTTTTGGTTTATAACTATCGCAACAGGGCTTATAAAGGCATACAATTCATTTATATGATATGCACAAATGGAAAAAGATATGGAAAAATCAAATGGACAACTGTATGGAGGTGACATTATTGCATAAGTTCTTTGATAAAATACAAAATAAATAATAAACATTGTTATTATAAGCACAAATAGTAGTGTAATTGTATAACATCTAACTGTGGATATACTTGTGGGTTCAACAACCGTTTGGGAGAATCATGGTAATATTTAAGTTTAACAATCACAATCTTTTAAATTTTTTCAGATAGCAGAGAATAGTTTTTTGGCACCCATTGTATTTAGGAAAAGTGTAATGTGGACAAAATAATCAAATATCTGAAATATATGGTATGAAAGTCCTAGAAACAAAAATACCATTATACAATTCTGACAATATGTATACATAAGCTGGGATTATTTCCACGTGATAAAAGCGGAATTATTTTGGGTCTAACTCTTTACCACCTAAATAAAATAAATAAATATACGTAAGTAGAGTTGCGGGCAACTATTAGTAATAGAATAAATATTATGAAATAAAAATACAACATTTCTAACCTTTTGTATCCCCTTTAGCTTTTGCACCGCTAGGTTTACTTGGCTTTTCAGGCTGTTTTTTAGGGGGCATTGCAGCAGTTTAAAATGACTTAACAAGCAATGATATAATTGAACATCCGTATTTCCATATAAAATTGTAAGTGAGCAGTGAATTATTTTCTTTGCAAAGGTTAATATTCTATATATTAACAGGATAAGATATAATATCAAAAGATATGATATAATTTAAAGATCATACCACATCACATACTATATGAAATTGACATGTGACATTTGACATTTATATTGTTTGTTTTGATAGAAAATGTCAAACTTTATCGTTATCTAATTTAAAAGAACATCTACAAAGTACTATCAATATCGGATCGCCATAATTAAAGAACAACAATCAATATCTGTAGTTTTAGTGTAAGTTTTCTCATTATCGTATTTATTAGTATTTCACGTATTTAATGAATTTCTTTAGTAAATCTACTATTTAATTCCTTTTTAAAGAACAATATTTTTTATACTGTAAGTTATAGGTGAAAGGTATTTATGTGTAGTTATGACAAGGTGTGGTGTATGTATAAAAATAGAATAGGTTCGAATGTCGTTAGTTAAAGTGCATAAATTGTGATCCATTTAAACATTAACTAAAATGAACTGATCTAAAGGGGCAAAATATGTGTAATAAATATGATATTGAGTAACAATAAAATTTAGAATAAATAAAATTCAAGTAGCTTGAAATATTTAGTTTTATTTTCCAAAGCATACTATTTACAAAATATATTCCTGATTAATAATATGTACCTACAGGTATAACATTTAATATTAACTCTATGTAATTTCCGTCTGTTAACTCTATAGGGCATATCCATTGACCCCACGTTCATTTTAAATAGAAACATTTTTACAGCGTAGTAATTTTAAAAACAGTCCTATCTCATACTCTAATATAAATAATATTTTTTTATTTAAATCAAAGAAGAATTGAAAAATCTAACTTAAAGTCGAAAAATATTTTTATTGACCCCATTAAAAAGTACACTGTGCCGTTCATATAGATAACAAATAAATAACAAGATATAGCTACTATTAGCTATATCTTGTTATTTATCTGTTTTATAGCTTACGAGACTAAACGTCAGACAGACTAATCAAATGAATTAGTGTTTATTGTTTGCTATATAAATGTTCATTTAATAGTAAAGTAGGGCCTTTATATCAATGTACATTTTACAATATTAAAAACATGTATGATACGAATAAATTTTAGATGAAAGGTATGTCCTAGTGTCCCATTACGAAATGTGATAAAATTTATTCTATTAATTTTGTGACGTTATTTACAAGGATAGTATTTTTTGAATTGTACAGATAAGATCCCATATTCTGATACAATGGGGATTATGTATGAGAAACGGCCTTTGAAGAGGCCTCGATTAGGACCACCAGATGTGTATCCACAAGAACCTCGACAAAAAGAAGATGAGCTCACATCAGCCAATGTTAAACATGGATTTACCACTACTCCACAATCTAGTGATGAATTTGGAACTGCAAGAAACTTTAACTATTCTGCATCTAAGGTTTTTAAAACAAATAAAAAAATATGATAATTGCTATAGTAATACAATTTTTAATAAGTTTACATGGTAGTAATAGAGAATAGTATAAACACTCCTTCTGTTTTAACACTAGGTTCCCTCTGCCCACCCTGCGGCGTGTGGGATACAGCGTGAAGCTGATTTAATTTTAATTTTTTTTATTTTAGTAATATAAATAGCAAGTATTGAAAAAATATATTAATAAAGTAATATAAATATCAAGTATTCAAAAATTTCTTATGTTTTCAGATTGGACAATTTTTTTCTGGAATTTTATCCAAGAAAGAGGAGCTAAACACATTACCTGACTGTGGTAGAAAACGTCAACAGGTTAATCCAAAAGACAATTTTTGGCCAGCCACTGCTAGAACAAAGCCACAAATTGAAGCTTGGTTCAAAGATTTAGCAGGTGTGTATTCTTATTATATTTTTGTTAAAGATATAAAATATGTTTGTATATCAATTGTGATACTAAAATACTATTTCTCACTTTGGCCACTAGCTGGAGTCAGTTTTTCCTACCTCACTTACCTAAAGGCTGGCAACACACCTGTCTTCTGGTGTTAGACAGGGTAGTTTTACTACAAACATCATTTTAAAAAAATACTACATAAGAAATGTCAATATTACCTAATGATAGTTACACATATTATAACATTATTTGTTTTAGGAAATAAACCTCTTTCTCAACTTGCTAAGAAGGCACCAAATTTCAATAAAAAGGAGGAAATATTTATAACATTAACAGAATATCAAGTGGCAATGCCAAGAGCTGCCTGGTTTATAAAGCTTAGTTCAGCATATACGGTTGCAGTATCTGAAGCTAAAATAAAAAAGAGACAACTCCCAGACCCCACTACTGGTGAGCAATGGTTGAAATAAATATTTGGTTATAGAATAACTTTTACAATAAATTCAAGTTTAAAAAATTCATTTAAATAGTAGCTAAAGGATCTCTGCTCTGTTATATTATAGCGTAGAGCTGATATTATAGCCAAATTGTATAAAATCTTTGGTAAAGTGTCCTCTAAATCTGTTCAGTATTTTTTGTGTCAAAGTGGAACAATCATCCATCCATCCTTCCAACTTTCACATTTTTATATAGCATTTGTATAATAATTAATTTTTCATAGAATGGACAACAACATTGATAAAGTTCCTCAAGGATCAAATACCAAAGTTGGCTGAATATTACCAAAATGCTGCTCCAGGAAATATTTCTGATAAGACCCCTCCTTCACAATCAGGTAATGAGTTCTCCTTTATTTCTACTAAATAAAAGCAACTGATTATTTTATATTAAATTTATAATCTAAGCTAATTTTAGTAAGTGTTAAAGTCAAAATTATATTGCATATAATGTTATGTGGTAATTTATATACCTACATTTATACAGGACAAGGAACACCTAGCCACAACTCATCAGGAAACCCACCGGGAGGCTCCACTCCAAACAGTTCGACTATATCAAATTCTATGCATTCCCCAGGCAATTCTAGTGGTAACAAGTATTTAATTATGTTTATATTAAAAAATATGTATATTTTGAAATATATTAAAGTTTTTTAGCATTAAACTTAAAATGTTAGACATAGGCAATGAATTTTTTTGAACCCACTAATAACTATTAAATAGATGACTATTTAGTAGATTGAACCAAACTTTCTTTTACTTGACACTTTCTAAATATTCTGTGAATGTCAATTTTTAAGTTTGTTATTATATATATATATATATAAATTATAATATATTTAATCAGGACTTGGATCATCAACCCCCAATTCAAGTGACAACACAGATTGGAGACAAGCTCTCCGACAGTGGAACTACTGTTGTCGTCTTGCCAGATACCTGTTGGATGAAGGTCTACTCGATCGACATGACTTCCTCACATGGATAATTGAATTGCTGGACAAGAGAGCACCTGATGATGGACTTTTAAGGTTAGTATTTGATATGAAAAACTAATGAAAAATTAATTTATTGAATTGAATTTTATTCATTTTAGTATGTTTTTTTTCTATAGATTTCAAATTCAGTACCAAATGCGTTTCTTAAAAGCCTCATTACAATTTTGTGAGATTTAGTAACAATAAATAAAACAACATTTCTAGATTGTTCTTACCACTGGCTCTACAACATGTAAGTGAGTTTGTCTGCTGTGAAGGATTGTCGCGACGTCTCGCTACTTCCTGTGCTAAGAAAGCAGCAGCTATTTGTTCTGTTTTATCTGACACTACATTAAGGACATTGAATCAACCTGCAATTTTTAATAAGACAAATGAAAGGAATGGAGGTAAGTTAATGGCATGTTTTTATTATTATAATCAACTTTTTATTAACTTAAACTAGACAATATCAAGACTTTCTTAAGAAACGCAAGGAAATATCTAAGATACTCATTGTTTACAGAAGCAAATGGAATTCCAATGTCTCCAGCAAATGAAACCAATGGTGATGTCAAACCAAATGTATCACAAATTAAACGTTCAGCGACCCCCGCCGATACTAGCCAAGGGACTCCCAATCCCAACCATTCTTTGGGGACCCCTAATCCCAATCACTCGCTAGGGACCCCTAATCCCTTAGGGACTCCAAACCCCCAGTCAATGGACGTGCAAGTGAAGGAAGAGGCAGGTTCTCCATCTAGAGATACTAAAACAACCCTAAATACAGTTATTGCGTCTGCGTTGAATCCAGTTCAAGTTGGATTTGGAGAAATACTTAATTGCTCCTTCCATAGAGATGTTATTATACAACTCGCCACAATTTTGCAGGTATGTAATTCATTGTTATTAATATTATATTATGTAAAACATACACCTTGGAACATTTTTTATAAATAATTTTGTTAATGTAAAACCAATCACTAAGATCGAAAGGTAATTTTTTTTTAAGAATTCAGTTCATCAAATTGAATTCCTACAACCTGCTTATTACCTCCATTGTTTTCACAAGGAAACTATCTTCCATCCAATATAGATCTATTGGTATATTGACTAATAAATAAAAAAAAAGTATAAATCAGCTTCACGCTGTTTCCCACACACAGCAGGGCAGGCAAAGGGAATCTACTGTTAAGACACTCCATTCCCCACTCTCCGCCGAAATCTGGAGGCATTGCGTGTTGAGTGGCGGAACACCTGACCGAAGAAGTGAAAATATAAATTTAAATAAATATTTCATTTCCTCGAGTGGGGATCGAACCCACAACCAGTCGATTTTGCAGTCGCACTTTTTGCCTCTGTGCCAAGACTGGCCCCAAATAAAATTGCAGAAATAAGCATTCAGCCATAAAAATATTATTATTTAATCATTTAAAATGATATCATAGAACGAAATAAAAACAACAAATTTAAGTTCCATAAATGTACTTGAAATATATGCATTAAGTGCCTACGGCCTCATGATGGTATAGTTTGGGCTAAGGATCATTTTTGCAGGTCTCTAAAATAATTTTTTAATTCGAATTAGTAGTTCCTGAGATAAACGCGTTTAACTGAACACACTATCAGCTTTTTAATATTACTATAGACTAAACTTAAATGAATGTTAAGGATAAATTGCAATTGAATAGAAGTACTCTTAACCTACATCTTAACCTCCTAACTCAGATAATCTGTATCGAGTGCCCCACTGCGATGGTATGGTCGGGCTGTGGGTCAGCAATGCAGGGCTCCCCACTGGACTTGCTACCAGTGCCGCCCTCAGCTCTGCCCATGCCGCAGATGGATTCCGCCCTCACAGAGGAACATCGAAGATTGGTATTTATGTTGTTTATAATGTTTTATATGCATATGTTATAAAAGTAAATCAGCAAAATTAAACTTAATAATCGTTGGGTTAAATAAAAAATATACATAAATTATATATTTATTTGCATAATAATTATTCCTTTTTAAAAATGTCTCCCAATTTTTTTCTAATTCAAAAGAAATTTTAAATCCATAAATTATAACTATCCTTAGTAAACCGAATGAAAATTTTGCTATAGGTATATGAAGCGGAACAAGAAATCTCCGCGAGAAGTAAAAAGGCCGAAAGCAAATGGTGCACAGATAAATGGCAGACTAGTTCTCAAGGTGTGTTGCGATAACAACAAGTTAGTCTAACCTTTGTTAGCGCCCATCCTGATGCAGTGGGACAGTTTCTGACTGAAAATGCGATGACTGTGGGTTTGTCCATTCGGAGGAATGATTATATTTTATTTTATTTTAATTTTACCGCTGCGGAAAACAAAGCGCGGCATTTAGTTTTGCCACATTAACACACAATGTTTCGCAAAATTGGGCAGAAAGTATTGAATGGAGTGTTTTAACACTAGGTTGTCTCTGCCTGTTATGTAGGAAAAAGCGTGAAGCTACTTTTTTATGGTATAACACTAATGTTATACCAATAATGTAGTAATGTAGCAATGTAGTAATGTACTAGTAATGTAGTAAGTAATTTCTAAAAATTACTTAACTTCTTATTTGTATCTGATAAGAATTATTACCACAATAAAATCCTTAAAGGTTACCAATTAATATAATTTCTATTTATTTACTAAATTATCTTTTGTTCAGCTCGAGTCCTAGCAGTATTGGAAGCTTTGGACAGGCACAGTTTCGACCGCGTCGACCCGAACAACAATTTGGATACGCTTTACAAGGAAGTGTTTGCGAACTGCGTTCCACCTAATAAGGATGGTAATCCGGATCCTAAAGATCCGGTAAGTACATTAAGTTTTTATTATATTTATACTACATATTTTAGGTTCGTAATAGAGCTTAGAGCTATTGTTGTTGCTGGACAGAAGAATTAACTGTATGAAATGTCCCGTGCATTTCATACAGTTAATTCCTCTGGAGCGTGCAGCTTAAAAAAATCATATCATAACAGGAATACGCCTGCTCATACTCGGTGGTGCGCGTGCTGTGCGAGTGGGCGGTGTGCGGCGCGCGCTGGGGCGAGCACCGCGCCATGGCGGCGGCCGCGCTGCTCGACCGACGGCAGCATCATCATCATCATCATGACCATCAGGGTAAACACTTAAAGGGTATACTATACCTACCTACTAGTTGAGTGGTAGAATGTTTAATCAATATTGTTAATTAATGACTTTTTTTTTGCGATTTTCCAATAATAAAAATAAGATCTGGTACCAAAGATCGTTACCAAAGATCGTTAAAAATAAGATCTGGTATCCTACCACAATATTTAAAATCTTTTAAAGATTAAATATTCTACCGTCTGCAGGTTCACATCCTGCTTTCGATTTGATCGTTTTAGCTTAATTTTTACACGTTCTAATGATAATAATATTTTTACAGGCTTAGATGATAAAGAATCTATAAGTTCTGGAACAGGCCTCTACAATGGACCACCTATATTTCAAAATTTATTACTACGTTTCCTCGACAATGACGCTCCTATATTAGGTAATGTGCATAAAATTACAGCGACATTATAGTTACATTTTAAATCTCTTTAAAATTATTTGGTATTAGTACTGAAATATTTCACCAAAAATTGCTTATTGAAGTTTTTATAAACAATTTTAATACAATTTTTCAAATTAAAATCATGTTTCAGAACTCAATGCCGTGCTTTGTCTTGTTAACAGAGCGATAATACTTCATTTCCCCTAGTAAGAATCGAACTCATAACTGTCGTGTTTACTGTCGGACGCTGGTATATTATAAATATTCACTATTGAAACCACTTAAGATATATATTTTTAATATTTTACCAAGGAAATGTATTTTTAAGTTAAAATTACTCTTAGTTTCAAATATTATATTTAATATTGTAATCATTTAAACTTTTAGATGACAGTCCAAATGCTCCGCCCGGAAACAGACAGCAGTTTGCAAATTTAGTCCACTTATTTGGTGAACTCATCAGACGAGACGTGTTTTCTCACGACGCTTATATGTGTACACTCATTTCGAGAGGTAATAGTAATATCTATGTTTCCGTTTCCCTGTTTCTGCAGAATTCTGGAGACATTGCGTGTTGAGTGGCAGAACTCAACGCCGCGCTTTTATATATTTAAAAAAAATATTTTTCTTATTGTTTAGGTGATCTAATTTCTCCAACTGAGCCGACGTCTACTGGCACATCTTCATCCCACACTGTGGCGCCCCCCGCCAACAGCACTGGCACTAATCACAATATGGATGATGATATATTTGCTGGGATCGATCTTAAACCTAAAATGGAGGTAAATTTGTAAATATATAATTTATGTTTTCTTTTTATTTATTAATTGAGCTTTTTTTTAATTAGGACGATTCTTTTATATTTTTACAAAGAAAAGCACTATTTAGTAATACGTTTAGTAATTGACAAGTGATAAATTGATAATTAAAAATACGAACAGCTTTAAAAAGTACACAAACAACTAGTAAACGGCTGACAATATTCAAACTTGAATCATGTCTAAGAATTATAGTTTCGTGCTATAAAAATAGGTTAAATTTAAATTATTTACCTACCAATTTAAATCGGTCAAAATTAGTTTATTAATTTGTGACCTATAATCCCACAGACAGACAGTTACGCACATGCACACACAGCAACATTAAACTTATAACAAATGTTTTCGACAGGGGTTAATAATATAATTTTACATTTATCAATATGTCTGTTATATGATGGTATTATAAACTGTCTAGTTAAAAATAATTTTAATTCTAAATTTTTATTAAACATAAATATATTTCTAGGAAAATGTCCGAATGGACTTAGATGACTCGAAAATAGACGACGATTTGGATAAACTTCTGCAGCATATAAAGGAGGACCAACAAAATTCTATGGATGCACCTGACAGTCCTAAAGATCCAGGAGAGCCTTCGCACAGGTATGTAGTTTATATTAAGGTTTATTTAACATTTTTATATTTTATTCTAATAAGATAATTCTAGTTTTAAAAATTAAATTTTCAGGTGTTTAAATCAAAGGAAATACCAAATCACATAATTACTGCTTCAAATTTTTACAGCTAAACCTAAACTGTTCTCTCTCTAGTATAGTCTCAGTTTATTTTTGTTTCCTCGCTGTATACAAAGAGCTGATCAGTTTCGCCAATTAATTAACAATGTCTTGAATTCGGAAGGAGTGTGCCAACACTCTGCCTATCCTCTTATATACGGAATAAAGCGTGACTGACTCATCTTGTTATAATAATATACATTTTTAATCATAAAACTAATTATGTTTTAGTGTAAACTCTCCTATGATGGGAGCGGGTGGAATGAGTATTCCCGGCATGCAAACCATAGGAATGGGTCCAATGTCTGTACCAGGTAATTTATTAATATATATATATTTTTCTGCTTTTAATTATTTTATTACGAATATTTTTTTAGTTTGTGACACACAGTCAATTCATATAATAAAGAGCACATTAAAATTTTTTTTACTACTATTAAATAAATTAGCCTTATGAAAAACATTCCTTGCTAAAGTCATTCATTATAGCCACCTTTTTAAACTAAACAGGTATAAGATCATCAAGCGCAGGCGTCACAACGGGCACAGTGTCGCGTCACTACCACTACACGATGCATTTCCCCCTCCCACCAGCGGAACCGGAACACACGCCGCACGACGCCAACCAGCGACATATACTGTTATACGGAGTGGGGCGACAACGCGACGACGCTAAGCACGCTGTAAAGAAGATGACTAAAGGTTTGTAATATTATCATATAGATTGACAGAATCTTTATGGGTGTGTGTAGTTGCGCGCAGATACTTGCTGTTATAGATACCTACACGGGATAGGGACGAGAGCCCAATCATTAACACTTAAGTACAGTAAGCCGCGTCGTCGCGTAATGCACAGCTACCCCGTGAGCCCGCTCTCAAAAAGTTCAGTACAGTTGAATGCATAATATCCGCATGCATTCGACTGTCATGACTTGTGCCTATTTTCACAATTATCATAAAGCGTTTCTAGGATTATACACAGTGTAAACTCAGTCTTTTAATGTAAAATGTATTTAACAGGTTCTACGCCGCACTAAATGAACAGACAACCAATAGAACTATCTCCGGTTGCTCTCGTATAAATGACGTATTTTAGTCTGTTTATACTACTCAATTTATATTTGTATAAGTAACTGTATGGAATGAGAGAATGTATGAAGGTTGAATTTATAACCGCGTACACTACATATTAGCGTAAATTATTAAAAGCAGGTGTCCGAGCAAACTTTGGTTTAACTATTACGACTTTTTTAGAGCTTACTTGCAAAGAAAGGAGTTCTTTGCACTTATTGAGTGAAAATCAATGGAAAATAGTGTATGTAATAATTATATTTTTAACAGAAATATGCAAGTTGTTCTCCAAAAAATTCTCAATTGATGTTGCTGAAGGTGGCAAAATAAAGAAGCACTCTCGGAGTGAATTTAATTTCGAAGCCGTGACGCATAAATTTCAGGTGAGATTTTTTCACATTGTTTATTAAGTGAAAATTAGCTTCACGTTGTATCCCACACACAGCCGGGTAGACAGAGGTAACCCAGAGCTAAAACACTCCGTTCCCCACTTTCCGCCGAATTCTGGAGAAATTGCGTATTGTGTGCCGGAAATTAACGCCGCACTTTGCCTCGACACCAGAGCGACGAAATAGAAATATAAATTTAAATAAATATTTCATCTCCTCGAGTGGGGATCGAACTCACAACCAGTCGGTTTTACAGTCACACTTTGTGGCCTTGCGCCACGCCTCAACTGAACTTCCTTATAACAGAAATTTTGAAAACCAACTCCTGTAATAAGGAACTGTTGCCTATATTTGTTTTTGTGTTGATCCGTGAGTGTAGAATAAAGCGTATTTATTGTTACTAGCGGATGCTTTGGTGAAATACGCGTTGCTATAGCTATATACGAGCACTTGTTGTCTTGTTTCCTAACCCTCCCTCCGCACAATTATCGTAAAATGGGGTACTAATTTGTGCTTCACGTATTAATTAATATTATATAGGTGTTGTTATCCATTTATCAAGGCAATGTCAATGTACGAGCAAGGTGCAGTATCGTGGGCGGTGGGCGGTGCCGTGTGCGAGGCGCTCGCCGCGTACGCTGCTGGCGCCACTACGTACCTCCCGCAGCCCGAGCACGTGGCGTTCGCTTTGGATCTGATGGAGATTGCTTTGAACGTGCACGGGCTTATTGAGACTTGTATACAAGTATGTTTTACATATTTTTTATTGTAATAATTTAATGCGTTAAAAAAATAGAAAGGTATAAATTAGGGGGTGTGCGACACTAAAAATTATTTCCATAATTTGGTTTGGTATACCACCATCTTGAAGATTGCCGCCTGGTAATAGTTTCCGCCGTAGATTGCCGCCATAGTTTCTTAGATGAAAAAATAAATAAAACTTAAATGAATATTCTAATTCTAATTACCCCTCAATATGTAAAAGTGGCTGAAATAGAAATACTATATGTAAAATATTTGCGTTTATTTTTTTTGTGTTATTGTTAAGTTACTGTTTATTTTTTTTTAAACAGATATTAAAAGAACTCTCAGAAGTGGAAGGTGCGCTAATAACGCGAGGCGCGCCCAGCAGTGGGCTAGCGGCGCCGCGCGCTTATACGTCGGCGCTCGCGCTGTACACTGTTGGCGCGTTACGGAGATACCACTTCTGTTTGTTATGTAAGCTATGTTGTGTTGTAAGTTATTGTTATGATAAAAGGTATATATGTAGTTTCAGCAATACTACTCGTCAATGCCAAAGCAATAGAAGATAAAATTGACAATTTCGATTTACTTTGAATAAATACAATTCTCGACAAAGAAAATAGTTGGTAATTATCAACATCAACATGATAAGCTACTTAATTAATACACAAATATTTACTAAAAAGCTTACTTTGCTTATAATCTTGTAACCTAAAACATATTCATTCATTTTTCCACCCATTTATTCTAAATACCAAATTGCCATTAAGTAAAATATATTATACTAGCGGACGCGCGCAGCTTCGCTTGCGTATTTTGGAGGGTGAATTCTAATAAACCATAAAACATGTGTTCAATGAAATGTTTATAAGAGTCAATATTTCTAATTTTATAATAATCCAGATTAGATCCAGTTTGTATAGAGAAAAGATTTTTCCATACAAGTTTTCAAGCCCTTATTTGCACCCTTAGGGGGGAATTCTGGAAAACCATGAAACACATGTTCAATTAAATACTTTTAAGAGNGCCGCGCGCTTATACGTCGGCGCTCGCGCTGTACACTGTTGGCGCGTTACGGAGATACCACTTCTGTTTGTTATGTAAGCTATGTTGTGTTGTAAGTTATTGTTATGATAAAAGGCATATATGTAGTTTCAGCAATTAAGTAAAATATATTATATTATTAGCGAACTCGTGTAAAAGAGGGTAGATGCAGGTGAAAAAGGCTATAAAAGCAGTGGAATTGTGTCAATCGACGGCAGTTGCTTATGGACGACGGCCCTTGTTGGAAGGAATCTCGTGTGAAGTTAAGAATTGTTATTAGGTGATACATATCACTTATTACAATTACGTAGAACCTCTATCCGAATAATTTACAAACATATAGACGATATGTGTTTTATCTTGTTTTTAAAAACGTTAATCGCTTCCGATTTCTAACAATCAATCTTATTCCAGTATGCGTAGAACAAACATCAGCAGTATTTGAACAGCTCTGCCGGCTAGTCAAGTGCGTAGTGAACCCCGGCGACTGCAGCTCCGCGGAGCGGTGCGTGCTGGCACAGCTCCACGACTTGTACAAGGCGGCCGCGCACCTGTTCCACGCACCGCACGCCGATACTTTCGCTAATGCTTATCCTAAGATTAAGTGAGGATTTTATTGATAATTGTTGTTTTGTTTTTATTATACTATGTTACTTTATATGTAGGGCTGTTATGGCGCAGCGGTACTGTAAACTCGCCCATTGTGGGTACGATTCGCATTCGGAAGAACAAATTGTTTTAACTTTTTCGCTCGGGGAACAGGCCAAAGCGCTGCAATGAGTTCTACTCGTAAATTATGAAAAAAATGGGAAGTATCCCGAGGGAGGGTGTCTCGACACTACGTTCCTACTTTGCTGTATGCGGATATATAATACACTGTAAAGCTAAAAATAATAATGGTTATCTCCAAATTGTAAATGAAATAATAAAATTATACATTTATTTCTTTTATTAACAATTACTAATGTTTTATATGTTTAAACTAAAAAAACTTAGTATTTCATATACAAGGAAGAGACTATTTTATGGTTTTGAAAAAAAGCAAATGACAACTTTATAAAATACTTTTTTATTATTAAATAGACATTGAAAATAGGTAACAAAGTTTTATAAATCAAAATCTTAAATACTAGACACTTTACTTGTTTTTTTTTTACAGACAAGCTCTTTACTCGCCACTAACACCGACTCCATCCAATTACCAGTATAATCCACAGTTCTTGAGCGAGTTCTTCACGAATCCTCGAAAAGGTACATTTTATAATTTCTTTTTGTTTATCTAATAGCGTCGTGAGTGTAGGGTCGATTTCTACTCAAAGGAATGAACTATTTTTATTTCGTCGTTCTGGTAGGTAAGACAAAACGCAGTGTTGAATTTTTCAATTACTTGATACGGAGAAGTTGGGTGTCTTAACACTCGTGACGCTAAAAAAATCCCTAAAATCTTTTTCGTGGTACTATGGTTGGTGGTAGTATGGTTTCCTCATTTTATCGGCCATTTTCTTTGTATAGGTAAAATAGAGATATCGTGGGCACGCCAGGTGGCGGAGTCCCCAGCGAATAGATACAGTTTTGTATGCTCCGCCATGTTAGCCGTTTGTCGTGAAGTGGATAATGATCGGTGAGTGCAACTTCAAATATTACATTGAAATTATTGAATGTTTTTTTTTGATAGCAGTTCTTATTTTTTTTAAACCACATATCGCTGAAAAGCGGTTCTCTTCGCTTTCCAGCGTCGATATATATTTTTATTCAACCAATAATAAGGCAAAACTAAAACATATAATTATAAAATCGCCAGCGTAAACGAGCTAGGCGTTGCATGCGCCGAAATGACAGCATGGTGCAGCAGCTTGGCCGCGGAGTGGCTGGGCGCGCTGGTGGCGCTGTGCGGCGCGCAACACTATCCGCCGCACGCGCAACACGCCGCGCCGCCGCTCTACCCCGACCTGCTGCACCACCGCGACCTGCACGACGCCGCCGCGCACGACGCGCTCGCCGTATTCACCTGCATACTTGTTGGTATGTTATTTGTTTGTGAGATTAGGGAAGGTCGTGTTATGATTTGTAATATTTTATTGTTTTATTCTATCTCTCTGTTACAATGTATTTTAAAATATATGTACAGTAATTTAGACATATTTTAAATTTACTTCAAATTAAATATTATCTAAATTATCATCATCACAAAAAAAAAAGTTCATTCGACATAAAAATATATCTCAATTGTTCTAATCTACAATATAATATTGTATGATCCTCCAGCACGGCATTGTTTTTCGTTGGAGGATTTTGTGCGGCACGCGGCGCTGCCGTCGCTGGTGAAGGCGTGCGGGGGTGGGGGCGCTCTGCCCCCCAACGCGCCCTCGCCAGACGCGGGCGCGCGCCTCACCTGCCACCTGCTGCTGAGGCTGTTCAAGACCGTGGATACACCGCAACCCGGTAGGGAATGTAGTACAGGAGACGACTGTTGTTCCATCGTTTCTAATAAACTACAATAAATAAATATCTTAAATTTTGACGATCTTATGTAAAATATTATATATATAGATTTATGTTAAATTTCACAAAACCATGTATTTTACTGTACATAGTAATAACACCGATTATTATTATTAAATAAATAAGCTATTTCGTCACTCAGCTAAGCTTGAGCTACATATATTTTAATATTCCACTTACTATACAGGATTATACAGCGTGTCAACATCACCCGGCCCCGGAGGTGCGGGCGCGGGTGTGCGGTTGTCCTGCGACCGCCATTTGTTGGCCGCTGCCCATAAAAATATTGGTGTTGGACCTGTGCTTGCCACGCTTAAGGCTATATTGAGTGAGTAATTATTATAATGTTTATTGATCTTTAAAGATTCCGAAAATTCTATAGAAAGGTTAGTATTATTATATTACATAAAGATAAAAATGTAGATTTTTTCCAATATTATTTAGAAAAAGTGGTGCTGATTTACTTGCCTTAGTAAAATAATTTATTTCTTAATTTCTCATAAAATTAAGAATGAGCGTAATATGATGTATATGTTTAAAACGTGTCCGGTAATATTCCAGATTTTTTTTTAATAATAAAAGTAATAATACACTTCATATTATTTTAAATATTTATGTTAATGATTTGGAAATGATTTTGTTTTAATTAGTGGTTGGTGATTCCACTGCCCGAGATGGAAGTAAACTTGGAGGAAAGAAATCTAGCGAACTTTCACATATATTAGGAACAAGTGACACTGTGCCCATCGACGCGCAGCTAGATCTCATGTCGTAAGTACTAACCAAAATGAACCCTAACTTATGTAGATAAGGTTCAATTTTTATTAAACTATAATTATAAAGATTTATTTTGCCTTACGCTTAGATATATGATTTTATTTTTATATCTATTGAAATCCAGTATTGCATAGTTTGATAAAATTTTATGTAACATACAAATGTTTTTTTATTCTTAGGATGGTAGATACAGAGATGAGTGGGGGCCATAGAACTCCTAGGTTTGTTTTTGATTTTATGAGTTATGAGCACATTCACGTACCTTCATGGCTTCACATTACAGTGTGGTTGTCACCTCATTCCTCCCGGTCCTGTCGCCTAATTCAAAACTAATTATATGTGATATAATTGATGTCGAACGTAATTGTTTTATTTAGCAATTTATTGATATATTTTTCATATCAGAATGTTTATAATGAAATAATTTGTCGTGTTTTAGTCAATAAGATGCAAAATAAAACAATGCTAACTATACTATACATATATGAGGCAACATAATGAAATCCTTCCTTTATTGGGGTCTGTTTTTCTGTGAATAAAATGTTAAAATATATATAAGCCTAGCTTTTCTTTGTTTGCTGGTACTCATTTTCATTACACTTATATGTTTTTATTAAAAATATGTTATATGTATGTTATTAAAGTTAATTATTTTGTATATATATTATATAACGAGAATTAAAATTTAATTCCATTAGATTCTGTGGACAGATATCATAGTTTATTTATTCGAAAATAAAAACGATGGCTATATGGATGGATGCATAATCATTTATATATTCCAACAAAATTTAAAACATTGTATAAAACAATAATGCAGCAGTACTTAAGCAATGTTACGCGTCAAAGATTTTACTAAATTATTTCTTTTTACAAAAAAAATATTTTCATCAACTGTTTCTTTTATCCCTTACAATATACATGTCACCTATTATATTTCTTTCATACGTGGGAATTAAATTGTAAATAACTATATCTTAAGTGTTCATGTTTGTGGTTTATCTTAGGTGACTAACCTAAAAACTTTATCGATATATAGCAGTTATATTATAAATATATATTTTTAAATAATAAATGACTTTACAGAGGCAGCGGTGGAGTCGGATCAACTCTTCTCGACTCTTCCCAATCTTTATCTTCTTTAGCGAGACGCGTTCTTGCCGAGATATGTTCGGAAGAATGGGTTCTACAGAAATGCTTACAGAATCCCGATGAATTGTACCAACCTGATATGTTGTTGGACTCTATGTTAACGCCTAGGCAATCTCAGAGGTAAGTCAAAGATTTTTGAGAAAAATTTTTAGAGAAATTTAATCTGCGTCATAAAAGTCTATTATAGCCTGTCCTACTCAGATCTAGTAGCTGTAAAAAATAATTACATTGAAATCTACCTAGTTATTCCATATACATTTGGTTACAGATTACTTCATATGATATGTTATCCGGATTCAGCCAGTCACACCCACCCTGATCTCGACCAAAAGACAATGATCACTCGTCTATTAGAGGTAATTATTATATATTTTATAAACTAAGTTATTCATATGAAATACTGTGCTACATTAAGTGAAGAAATGAATAAATATATCATATGGAACTCTATACAAAAGATGTTTGGAAAAAAACAAAGCTAATATTATTACAAAAAAAATATAATTTAGAACTACCGAATTAAATATCACCATAGGAATATGTCCTACGCTTTTGATAACACATTCAGTGACTTAGCATCCTACTGTCAACATTCAATTTAAAGCTTATTTTTATTACAGAACTTAGAACAATGGTCACTACGCATGTCTTGGCTCGATCTCCAACTGATGTTCAAACAGTTTCCAAACGGCTCATCGGAACTCAGCTCTTGGTTGGATACAGTGGCACGTGCCGTTATCAATGTATTCCAGCAGCCGGCACCCCCGCCGCCAGACAAAGACAGGTATAGTAAGATTTTGCTAGTTAAATGTATGTTGAGTAATAAAGATAGATATATTTGTACTTTTGTTTAGGTAATGTAACACCTAAATAGGTATATATCGTCCCAACATTATCGTACGTTAATTATATGGATGTGATAACTGAATGGGTACAGAGTGCGACATAGTCAGTACAAGCAATGCGGTCAGAGCTGGCTAGCATTGCCATCAATGACTTTAAAGATTTAAAAACTTTTATATGCTAGACTGCTCTGTCGTGGCGCAGCTAAAGCTTGGCCAGCTAAGTTTGCTTGGTTAAAAATGAAAGTTAACTTTGCAAAACCTACACACAGAATGTGCTAGTGGTGTGGGATGGATCAGTGATTTTTCTTAAGATTCTGCCTTGCATTGAATAAACAAATATTCCTCCATTTATTTATATAATACCGAAATCAGATGACATGCACATCCACTAATGGGTATTAAATTATTATTTGTTTATTTAAATGAATATGATGCCAGGATGGGTACCGAGCGCGGCGTAGTGAGTACAAGCAAGTGGTCCGAGTCGGTATGGCTGGTAGCACCATTAGTGGCCAAGCTGCCACCTGCGGTGCAAGGACGCGTTCTGAAACAAGCTGGACAGGTACTGTATTTTATGTAATTGTTAAAGTTTTATATATTTTATATTAATATTTTTCGTAATGCATTAGTACTAATCTCCAGTTAGTATCATATTAAAGTAAAAAAATATAATGTTATAAATTTCTAACATATTTTTCATAGATATTAGAAAGTGGGTGGGGTGCCGGTTGTAGCGGCAGTTGCTCAAGTGGAAGTGGAGGCGGCGGCGGATCACATCGAGATTGCAAAAGTCATCAAAGTCCTAGTTACAAAGGGTAAACTATCTTTTTAAAAAAAAACAATATATATTTAAGTTTATAAATATAACAATGGCTATAAATATGGCTAAGATAAACAAATGACTATACTTCTTTATAAAAAATAAATACCGTTATAAGGTCATTGTTGCGAAGCTCCACTATACATAATATTTTCTGGCTTTTTCGTGTACACTATGACAAATTATATTAGTATGNTTGAATAACCAAATATTCCTCTATAATATAATACCGAAATCGGATGACATGCACATCCACTAATGGGCATTAAATTATTATTTGTTTATTTAAATGAATATGATGCCAGGATGGGTACCGAGCGCGGCGTAGTGAGTACAAGCAAATGGTCCGAGTCGGTATGGCTGGTAGCACCATTAGTGGCCAAGCTGCCACCTGCGGTGCAAGGACGCGTTCTGAAACAAGCTGGACAGGTACTGTATTTTATGTAATTGTTAAAATTTTATATATTTTATATTAATATTTTTCGTAATGCATTAGTACTAATCTCTAGTTAGTATCATATCAAAGTAAAAAATATATAATGTTATAAATTTCTTATATATTTATCATAGATATTAGAAAGTGGGTGGGGTGCCGGTTGTAGCGGCAGTTGCTCAAGTGGAAGCGGAGGCGGCGGCGGATCACATCGAGATTGCAAAAGTCATCAAAGCCCTAGTTACAAAGGGTAAACTATCTTTTTTTAAAAAAACAATATATATTTAAGTTTATAAATATAACAATGGCTATAAATATTGCTAAGATAAACAAATGACTATACTTCTTTATAAAAAATAAATACCGTTATAAGGTCATTGTTGCGAAGCTCCACTATACATAATATTTTCTGGCTTTTTCGTTTACACTATGAGAAATTATATTAGTATGGAATTTTCCATTTTTACTATCACAGTCAAGTAAGACAAAGTGAAATATTTGACAATGATTTATAATTGAAATATAAAATATTGGAATCCAAAAATAACTAAAATCATCATAATAACAGATCAGCAGGACCAGGCGGTGGTGGCAAGCGTGGTGTGGGCGGTGGCGTGAGCTGTTCCTGCGGCGCGTCCGCCGTGCGCCTCGCCAACGAACCGTTATTATCCCTTGTGCTTACCTGTCTACGCAATCAGGATGATCAAAAGGTGATTTACAGTGTAGAGGATGTGTCGTGGCCGCTTTCAAATGAGGTTTTGTGAACAAAATAATAAAAAATAAATAATACGGCAGCATTGGATAATTAATTAATTTAAATTAAATAAATTAGCTTCACGCTGTATCCGTCACACATCAGGGTAGGCAGAGAAACCTAGTGTTAAGACACTCTATTCCCCATTTTCTGCCGAATTCTGGAGGGATTGCGTGTTGAGAACCGAACTTAACGCCGCGCGTTGCCTCGACACCATAGGAAAGAAATGGAAATATAAACGTAAATAAATATATTACTTCCTCGAGTGGGATCGAACCAACCAACGTCGCGTTACAGTCACACCCTTGTGCCGCTGCGCCACGATGGCCTTAATTTCATTCATTCACAAAACTATAAATATACCAATCTGCGGTCATCAATCAAAATACGACCGAATATTAAATATTAATTATCTTAATATAAATTATTAACATACCACAATGCTAATTGTTTTATTCATAATCATAGAAAGCATAACCTAAGGAGTAGATTTTCATGATTAGCAATATGCCAAGATATAATTATTACTTATTTACTATACTTTACAGGAAAGCCTGCTAAGCTCGATCCACGCGCAACTCTCCCACTACCTAACACACGCGCGCGACCATGAGCGCGGCGCGGGAGGAGCGGGCGCGGGCGGGGGCGGGGATGCCTGGCCAGACGAGGCGGCGCCGGACGCGCTGCAGCTGCGCTTCTCGCTCGCCGGCGGCATGTTCGACGCGATACGCCGCTCGTACCAGCTGACGGCGGACTGGGCGTTGCTGTTGACGCAGCTAGTCGGTTATCAGCTGATCGATGCGTATAGTAATAGGTGTGTTATTTGTCTTGTTTGTTTGCGGCCAGTCAAATGTGACCTCGCCCGCTTAATTTTGTGTGGAAAGTGGAATTGAAAGTGGAACAAATATCTATATTTACAAACTTTCACATTTGTAGGGAGGACAGTCGTAACGCAGAGGCACAAACGTGTAACTGTAAACAGTATAGGTTGTTGGTTCGAATTTTATACTGGGAAATTAAATATTTAATATATTCTTTTTCTCAGGCAATGCCTTCGGAATTTGGCGGAAAGTGGGAAACTGACAGTAGTCTTAATGGGTACCGAGTATTTTAACACTATGTTCCCAAATTCCCTCTGCCTACCCTATTATATGGTGCATACAGTGTAAAACTACAAACAAATATATTTTAGTGGGAAGTAAGATTAGTAAGATTTTGTTTCAACTACACCTCTTTCTAGCTGGAGTTTGATGCCAAAAGACTTTCATACCAGTTAGCAGCCGACTATGGGTACTATTAATTGTTAGAAATTTATATGCAAATGTAAATAGAGATATGCGCATAAACTCTTTAGTTTTATTAAGATATAGCTAAACTCTTCCTATTGAAATTAAATGCGATGTCGTGGTAAGAATTGAGTGTACTTAACTATACACTTCATCATACTTCTCACTATTACTACATTAGCTTTATTTACTTCACTTATGTGCAAACTGAATCCTCGTCCTAAAACGAAATAAATAACCGTCATCGAATCACTATTTCCTAAAACTATTAACATTCTGGTTAAACGGTGTTCATACAATTACGTGTTTAAAAATCAAATTAAATAACTACGAAGCAAGTCGATCCATTGTAAACGCTTGACACTACATTCAAATCTAACTTCACTTATAACTAAAATATTTCATTTTGCTTTCGACATATACGACTTGCTACGTAGAGTGGCCCAAAAATTGTAAATCTACAGTAAATTTATTGTAGTCTGTGTCACAGCAACTTGTTCACGACTTTGATCGACATGCTCGCGACTCTCATACACTCAACGCTGGCTGAGGGCGGTGATGATAATAATAGGAAGCATTATCAGAATCTCATGAAGAAACTGAAGAAGGAAATTGGTGATCGACACGGACCCAGCGTTCAGGCTGTTCGCCAGTTGTTGCCGTTGTCCAAAAATACTATAATTGAGGTATGATAACAAATTCTTGCCCATAATACAAGATTATTTGTGATTGTTAACATTTTATTATATTTCTATTAGAAAATTTAAAATTTGGTGGAGGCATCTGACATATATTATATTATGCCTACTATATTAGGTAGGCCTATAAAACTTGTTAGACGTTATTACCTCTTTGTCTATGGAGTTAAAATGGACGCTACATATTCTGTTGTACATAACAGAATTGCTTATGTTGTCTAGAGATACCAGCAACTAACTCGGGCATTATATGAGTAAAAAAGAGTTTATCTAATATTGAAGAATATTGGGCGGAACGTAAGGCACGAACGTCTTAACAATGATGATATTTGCGGTATAAAGCGTGAAAGTATTCATTTTTGTTCGTCGTTTAGTTTTGAAGAAAAAATATTTTATATTTTTAGGTTATCGCCTGTGAACCACTAGGATGTCTAGTAGATCAAAAAGGAAACAAAATTACTGGATTTGACAGTGATAAGAAACAGGTAATATTCAATATATTACATTTTTTATATAGAAATTGTACTTATTATATATTATCGAAGTAAATATAATTTTGTTATTTATATCTCTCTTCTTACCATATTATGTACAAGATACACATAAATCTAAAAAATAGAGAATAAATATATTTTTAATACACCCCTCATTTGGTATTAAGGGTCTCCGCCTAACGGATAAACAACGTGTCTCAAGCTGGGAACTCGTAGAAGGTGGGCGTAATCCTGCTCCGTTATCGTGGGCGTGGTTCGCCGCTACTAAGATAGAACGGAAACCTCTTACATATGAAAATTCACATAGGTAATTTATATATATAATTTATTTAAGTTTCATACTTTAGACTATTTATTTTGGTGGCTTTAAATAATAAAATTAAGTTGTATCTTTTCCGTTGACATTACATGGTAACATTAGTTTTGTTTTATGTGTTTTATTTCTTTTAGATTATTGAAATATCACAAACACAGCCTTGTAAAGCCATTGAGTTATTACTTGGAGCCGCTACCCTTGCCTCCTGAAGACCTTGATAACAATGACAGTAAACAGGTAAAGTTTTAACTTAGTACAAGAAATGTATTAAAAATAATTATGAAATATAAATATATTAAGTTATACTAATACTACTTAATGTTCTTCCAGGATAATGGCAGCTTGGATTCCAGCCCCACGGGATCGGGCAAAGGCCGCAAAATGTCTTGCAAGATTAATAACAAAATTAGTAAGAAGCCCAAACCAACAACGCCGGTATTTATTAATTATTGAATTTTTGCTTAGTTTTAATTTTATCATAATTACATAACAATTTTTTTGTGATTTTGCTGGTTAAGTATCTTGTACCCAGAGTGAGGAAATGTCAAATAATTAATTTCCCCGAGTCGGAGTCTTATCCACAACCGTCGCGTTTACAGTTATACATTGGACTACTGCGCCACGATAGCCGAATTATAAGCCTAATTAATATGATATACCATAAATAAACATTAAATGGCTACACAGACGAATGGTTCAACGACGCCCGGCGGAACAGTGACGAACCCAGCAAACCCTCAACAGCCGCAGTTCTTGCAACAGCAGCAATGGTTCCCGCCACCCGGTCAAGGGTATTATAATCCACCTGGTGAGTGTTGTTTGTTTTTTTTACTATTTTAATGTAAAATGCGTGTGCTCGAATTGAGTTTTTAATTTATTTTGTGTTAAGTGGAGGATGTGCTATTAGAAAAACACAAAATATGGAGGCAAATTTAGATTGTGTTCTATATTGTGAATGTATTTCTTTGGTCTACTAACTAAATTAAAATTCTGGAGGTATGGTATGTTGAGTGATAGAACCTAGTGCCGTGCTTTGCCTCAACACCAGAAAGAAATGTTTTTTCTTTTAAATAATGAAGGATTGAACCCACAACCAGTAGCTTTAACAGTCACAGTTGTGCCCATGCGCCACGGCTGGTCTCATCTCGTTATTTTTCTTGTTATAACAAAATTATGTGCAATATGCATAAGTTGTTTCAATGTTAGATATAGACAAAAAGTGTTTATACATACAAATATAAATTCCATACTATATGTATACGCATACATTAGTCACTATGTAGTAATAAAATATTAATTAATATAATTCAGCTGGAGTCAACACGCGTGGTGTCGCGCCGCCATCGAACACGCAGTCGAAACAAGCGCTTAGCAACATGCTCAGACAACGAGTGCCTTACACACAGATGTCGCAAATGCAGGTTAAATATTTTGTATTACTATACTTCTATACTATCTACACTTCTTTATTAATATTATAAAGCTGAAGAGTTCAATTGGTTGAGTGAGCTATTCTCAGGAACTGTTGGTTTTAATTGAGAAATTATCTGTTAGAAAGTGCACACATTGAGTTAGGCTGTAAACTATATATTCTTTTAAAAAATCTACGTAATCCACTGTACCTCAGACTTACGATCAGAGCTATTAGGGCACTTAGAATGTGACATGCGTCATACACTTTACTTTACTTGACTTTATATATCATTATATCAACTTATATAAATTTAAATATATAAGTTGATATATATAAGTTATATATAGTTGATATATATAAGTCATTATATCAACCTTTCTTTGTCAACAGAGTGGAGGGTATCCCGGGGCACCACACCCGCGAGGGCCGTTCCCGCGTCAGGGCATAAGACAGATGCAACCCAACCAAATGGGACAAATGCAGCCGAAGTAAAATATGATTTTTACACTAAATTATTTTGTTTAGTTTTACACTGTATGCCGCTTTTAGTAGGCTGAGGGAACCTAGTGTTAAGACACTCTATTGCTGCGCATCGCCCAATTTTCGAGACATTGCGTTTTGTGGCCACAGCGAGCTAATGAAAATAATTAATTACCTCAAAATATGGTAACCGCATCCATAACCGTCGCGTTTACAATTAAATGAGGTCCAACTGTGTCAAAAAAGTATAAAAAAGTTTTAAATAAAATGTTAAAATTTTTGAATATTGTGGGTTGATTATTAGATAAAGAGAAGAACAAAATAATTGTTGTTTTTGCATTTACCTACGTAACATAATTTCATTGACATGTAAAATATAAAACAAGCCCTTCAAATATATTATTTCGCTAATTATTATTTCTCTTGAATTGATGAATGAATTTATTTCATGGAATCTTCCAGCCAAATGAACCCAATGGGTGGTATGGGAGGAATGGGTCCAATGGGACAAATGGGCGGTGTTCAAATGGGACCAGGACAAATGGGTGCTCAGATGGGAGCCAATCAGATGGCTGGAGGGCAGATGGGGGCAGCTCAAATGGGTGCAGGACAAATGAGCGCAGGGCAGATGGGAGCAGGACAAATGGGTGGTATGAGTGGACAAATGTTTGGTAGTCAATATGGCGGCATGCAGCAAAGCTATGGGTACAGTCAGCAAATGATGCAAGGTGGTCAACAGCAAATGATGAATCAGGTAAAATTTTGATGTACTATCAAATGGTTTATCTCAATTGGGAATGTTACCATTCATGTAAAATTGTGTAAAAATGTTTTGTTATAATTCTGCGCAGTATTTAAATAAAATCCTTGAGTACTTTATATAGAAAGTATTTCAAAACATTAGTATCAATTAAAATATTCATTCATTATTAAAAACTTTTTAAAATATTTTGTAGGGTATGGGTCAAACAGGACAAATGGGACAGATGGGCCAACAGGTGAATCCAATGGCACAGGGCGTCAACTCAATAGGACAAAATGTAGGACAAATGAGCCAAGGTGTTGGACAATCTGGCCAAATGCCGCAGGGCATGGGGCAGATGGGCCAGGGCATGGGGCAAATGGGCCAAGCAATGAGTCAAATGGGGCAAATGGGACAGGGTGCTGGTATTGCTGGTATGAACAGTCAGGCCGCTCCAATGGGGCCGCAAGCGGGTAACGCTATGGGTGGTTTCCCTGGACAGCAATCCTTCCAACAGGTAAATTGTTAATGTTGTTAATAACGCTCATCGTGAAATTTTGTTATCATTGACCGTATTCTTGAACATTTTAATGATTTAGAACACTAAAAGAAAAAAAATCTTTTTTTTTTTATTTTAATGCCAGTCGTGGCGCACGAACACAACTGTGCGTAACGTAAAACATATTAAGTGCGATTTTTTTGTTTAAAGAATATGATGACTGGTCGTGCAAGTCAAGAGGCGTACTTAGCACAACAGAGGCAAAATGCTAGACCTCAATATATGCAGGTTAGTATTCCCACTATTTTAGTTGTTTAGTGCAGTAATATTTGGATGCAAATAAATATATTTTAACATTTATAGTATTAAATAATTTATTATAATTATAAATCAAGTTGATGGAGTAGTACATCTGAAAAATATTTAATAGAGATCTTTTATATAATAATACATACTATTTCTACTCTTATATCGATATACAAAGACGTTGATATCCGCTACTCAACCCACTGTGTCTGAAAAATTGAGTAGTCTTCTAACACTAGCTTCCCTCTATCTACCCTGATATATGCGGGATACAGCGTGAAGTTAGAAAACTACTTAAGAAAATAAAATCTTAGATTTTCCGATGTTTACACATTTTAAATGAAACTTTTTAACCGGCTTCTTCACGTGACGCATCACGGCCGTCAAGGTGTTCGAAACGTAGTCGATTAATGCCATTAAAGAGTTTAATTTAAAATACTTAACATAATTTAAAAACTACAGCAGGCGCCCAACGTGACAATGGGCGGTATGGGCGGGCCGGCGCCCCCGTACCCGCGCGCCATGCAACCGAACCAGGGCGGCCAGTACCCTCAGATGCAGCGCATGCGACAACAAATGCTGGCCATGCAGCAACAACAACAACCTCTCGTACAACATCTACAGCGACAACAATATCAGACACCGTACTAGCATTCGTATGAGTAAGGTGCCATCGATAAGTAATGTCACATGAATTTCAAGATTTTTGAGCCTTTCCTTGTCATTTCATATTTATTTTCCCCCTTTACATAGCTAGCATAACTGACATGTTTAGCAACTTTTCTCTTGGAAACTACAGACTATTAGATTAAAGCAATAGAATTATTTTTGCTTACACAAAATTCGTGCTTTAATACATTATAGCTTAATATTATGTTGTAAGGTAATGTCAAAAGCACGGCGGTGACTTCCGCCACTGAACACTCCTCTCGCATCTCAATGCCTCGACAAGTTCGGCTAAAGGTAGGGAGTTCCTTACCTTGTGTTCCCTAGTGTCTTAACACTAGGTTCCCTAGGATACAGCCTGAAGCTGGAAAAAAAACTGGACCGTTCCCCACCCTTAGCCACTATGACTTCATTCACCCCCTGCACCTTAACATGTGGCGTAATTTATGGATGGCTCCTAAAACTCGGACTTTGGACACTTGATAGTGCTGACATTAGCATTTATATGAGTTATTAAAGTGCGATTTATTATAGTTTGTTGATTTTTTATGTTTGATGTGTAAGTGAAATAGTACAATATTATTATACAAGAAAAAATGTAGTGATGTTTTATGTTAAGTGGTAAATAACGATTAGGCTATGATCGTGTGACACAATGAGTATTTTTATATGCTTTTTAGTATTGTAATTTAGAATGTGAAAGTGCCCTACATACAAATTTATATAATTACTTAATATTATCTAAGAATGTTATGTAAATCATGAATGGATTCATTTTTATTGAATAATATCATTAAAAACTAACTTTATATAAGAATAATCTCTGTATGCTATTCTAATTGTTGAAATAATTTGTTAATGTAAAATTATTTTATCGTAAGTTCCATTACTTTTATTATAAGTGAATCTTGAAACGTAATACCGATTTATAGTCTCGACTATTATTTTGCATTTCTCTTTTAGCAGGCTTTGCTAATGTATGCTTATTAATGTTTTATATATTTTTTTTTATTGACGGCCAATCATATTTTATGTCACTATTATAATTTGTTTGTTTATTTTTTTCTACAGTTATATTTTTTGCTATCAATTATATTTTAAAAAATCACATCCAGGACACAACATCAATTTTTATATAGTTATACATTAATAATAATTAAGAAATTTTATAACTTTATTTTATTTATGAAAACAGGACTATTTTGTATTTTCGCAAGTGTAAATATAGTCGTTAAATAAAAGGTGTTAAAGGTAGTATATGAAGTTTGTTTTTTTTTATTCATACCTGCTATTATTAACCATATTGACCATGCTCTTTTTATCCGTAAGTAATGTAAGTTTCGATAATAAAATCGCAATTCAATATAAGTATTACAACAGTAAATGTAAACTCTTACGTAAGTAATTATCTCCTATCTTGTTCTCGACAGCGAGATATTATAAGGAAAATAAGTGAAGCTAAAAATATAAATATTTTATGTTTCTGTTTTATTTCACTTGTTACTTTAAGTTACGTGTAGGATACGGTATCAACTTAAACAATGACACATTGGTGTGACTGTAAATACTGCAGGTTGTGGGCTCGATCCCCACTCGAGAAAATGAAATATTTAATATTTTAATTCTCGCTCTGATAAGGAGCAAAAGTTGAGTTCTGCCACCAACACGCAATGTTTCCAGAATTTGGTTGAATGTGGGGAACGGAAGTGTTTTATTAGGGACGGAATGTCTTAACACTAGGTTCCCAGCGTCCCTCTACCTACCCGGCTATGTGCGAGAAATTTGTAAATTATAAATAAATATAACTTTAAATAAAAAAAAATCTTAATTGTAAAATACATTCTACTATAAATTTCAATTAACAACGAAATGTGAACTAAATTTTAAGAAATTAAAAGGCGATAATAATTTCTTCTTTTTCTCATGTGTGATATAATATTCGAATGTATTAAGTACGATTAAATGAAATTTGCCTTACTGTTAATGTATACATACAGTACCGTACCATACTATAACATCTTATATTTAATAGTAGGTCCATATCATACAGTACTCACCATAATTTAAATATTTTTTCTATCTGTCAACACACAAGATGTTTCAAGATATGTCAAACGCGAAATAAACAAAGATGTGCTTTTGAGGTTATGTTTTTGTTTATCTTTATTAAACATTGTAATGTATCATATTATTAGGAATAATAAGTTTTATAAAATTAAGCAATACTTTAGTGCAATAAGTGAAACGAGAAATTTACATAATGTAGATTTAAGTGATATTCCTAAAATAGCGGTTACGGATATTCGAAAACTATTAAGACAAAAAGGGTTTGCGGTGCAAGATGGATTTACATCACTTAGTACAAAATGTATGTTATGTTCAGCCGAAGCAACGGACAACAAAAAAGCTGAAAATAGATTATTTGTCAATAAGAAAACTGGTAAATATTTCTTTCACTATTATTGATATACCATCCCTTAGCGTGTTACACAACTATGTATAATATTATTTATTCCAGGTTATTTCTTGTGCCCAAAATGTAATACACATGGAGACTGGAACATACTTGAAAGGCTAATAAAGAAAACTAAATTGGAGGGAACAATAAAAGATTATATTGAAGAGTTACACAAAAATGCAGAAAATTTCAACAAAGACTGGGAAAATATTATCAACGAAACTACCTCTATAACAGATTTAAGTGAAGAAAACATATTAGAACTTTTCCGCTTATTTGAATATCCAGTAAGTTAATTATGTATGACAATTTATAATACACTTTGTATCCTACATGTAGCCGGGTAGGCAAAGAAAGCATAGTGTTAAGACACTCTGCTCCCCACTTTCCGCCCAATTCTGGAGGCATTGCGTCTTTAGTGGTGGAAGTCAATGCCAAAGTTTATCTCAACACCACAGCAAAGAAATAAAAATATTAAATATTTCATTTTCTCCAGTCACACAATTATTGCTTGCCCTGTGCCATAAGTGGCCTCTATTTATAAATTATTAACTTATAAATTTAGTTCAATTCATGAATTTGTTGCAGTTCCATCAAGATTCTTGTAAAGTATTATCAGATGTAAGAGTATCCAAAACTCATACAGTTTTATATTTTCCTTTAAAAAATTCATTAGATAATGTAGTTGGATATCGAAAAGTAGAAGCAGGAAAAGAGGAAGAAATCAAAAGTTTTGGCTTACACATGGCTGGTGTGTTCTACTGTAGAGCTGCAAAAGTAAACCGTAATGATCAAGCTATTCTTGTGCCTAGTATGACAGATGTTCTTCATCTAGCAGCTAGTAAAGTACCAGGTATGTGTAATGATTACATAAAATATATATTTTTTTTTTTGTGTTTTACCTCACATAAAGTAGGGGAGATAGAGGTAACCTAGTGAGTAAGACACTACATTCCCTGCTTTCTGCCTAATGTGAGACATTGCATGTTGAATGGTAAAAACCTTTATTCCCACTTGAGTTGGAATCAAACCCACAACCATTACATATACAGTATGATGTGGTATGCCACAACAGTTCTCTATATAAAAAAATATGTATATGATTATTATATTTTTAAATTGTAAGTGCATATTTTTTTTATTTATTGTATTTACATAATATTACAGGTACATTTATTTGGCTAAGTAACTGTAGCTTACCCCCAGTTTTGTTGCCAACCCTTGAAAGTTATCAAAAATTATGTTTGTGGGGAGATTGGGATAATATGAGATCTGTGGCTGAAAAATTAGGAGAGGATAGGTGTCGATTTGTGAGGTAAGGATTTTGAAGAATATACAAATAAAATGTAAATATTGTAGAATAAATTTATTTGTGACCGACCAAAGGTTTGGTTTCATTATTAGTCAAAAATCTAATTTCGGTAGTTTCGATTTGGGCTAGAAATCGGCTGAATCTGGAAAAGGACAGAAACAAAGTACTTCTCATTTTTTGCTCTCAGCTACTTATAGTAGTACTATAACCTAAGTAGCTGAGAGCAAAAAATGCTCTAACTTAGGTGATAACCTTTAACCAAAAACAACAGTACTACAACAAATTCGAGCCCAGGCTGGGGTGTGGAACAACATATCATGTATAATCATGTAGATTGTGAATTATTTTCATGGCATGCAACATTAAACTTGGCTACTCAACTTGCATTGTGTTGAATCCAGACAGAAAGCAAGAACAGAGTGAGTTGACAATAGGTCCTCTCTGCCTACCCTGCTATATGCGTGACAAATCGTCAAAAACAAAAAAAAACTCGATATTAAAAAAAAAGTTTATAAACATTTAGACCCACAGATGGCCTAGTAACAGCGACCGAAGCAGCAGCAGCAAATTTGTCCTTAAAGAATCTAGTATCAGAAGCAAAGCCTGCTGCCCATCGTTCCATTACCACCTTCGCAGCACTTAGAGATGACGTGTACGCGGAACTGACGAACATTGATAAGGTGATTTTATTGAATATAATATATTTTAATCTTGCTTTGCCTTAAATAGGGAATGAATTGTCTTAACACTAGATTCCCTCTGCCTACCCTGCTGTGTGCGGGATACAGCGTGAAGCTGATTGATTGATTTGCCTTAATTTAGAGTGCACATATATTTTTTTATTACAATTGTTTCTCCGTGAAATTAAATATCTATAGTATAGCTATTAATATTTTGTGTATTGGTAGCGATTTGTTAAACTGCATTTGTATTATTATTAATTTCATTTATTCTTTTTGGTTTTGACGTAAAAAACTAATTTATGAAAAACTAAATTTGGCATTTTAATTAATTCCGCTTAACAGGTTAGGGGTGTAAAATGGAAACGTTTCCCAGCGCTGACTCGTCTGCTGGGTGGCCACCGTCGCGGCGAGCTCACCGTGCTCACAGGACCGACCGGCTGCGGGAAGACCACACTATGCGCTGAAATGTCTCTTGATCTGGCACAACAAGGGGTATGCTTTAGAACAATGGTTCTTTTATAAGTTTTACGCTGTATGCATATAACAAATTATATTAGGTTCCCTTCTGAACATATCATTCTTGTTATCAGCCAGAGAAAATGAAAATAATTCATTTCCCCGAGTGGCAACCCATAATTGGCGTGTTAACAACCACCCGCTGTGCCGCTGCGCCATGACAGCCAATGTATTGTAGAATTGTAGAATATATTTTTGTTGTTTAAAAGTAAGGCCCCTCCTTACTTTTAAACAACAAAAATATATTCTCCTAACCTAACCTCTTTAGAATATTGAAAAACGAAGTAAAGATTTGTAAAGTGCGTCGCGATATTTATAACAAATTATGTTAGATTCAGAAACAGACAGACCACCTTTTTCACCAGTATATGTCTTAATTATTCAATAATTATTTTTATATTATAATAACGTTTTCGTTTCTAGGTAACGACATTGTGGGGTAGCTTTGAGATACGTAACTCTCGCTTGGCCCGCACCATGTTGCAGCAATTCGCTGGTGTGCCCCTCGAACAAAATCTACAAGAGTTTCCGAAGTTTGCGGATGAATTTCAAAAACTACCCGTTTATTATCTCGCATTTCACGGACAACAACCAATCAAGGTTGTTATGGAGGTAAGTATATTTTTTTTTTAGATCAAAGGAACATGATTGTAGTTATTAATTTGTAGGGGTATTGCACAAGCATTAATAATAATTTGCATTAATAGCATTTATAAAGATCAATTGTAAACACGCTATATCAGCGCCCTAAATTTATCCGCTACAAATGCAATTGTGAAATGACATCGCCATAATACCCATAGCCCACATTGGTGACCCCGACGTGATCATCACGTTACGCCTATTTAACCATAATATTATAACATTATCTACAACCAGGCAGTCGAGCACGCCCGCTACATGCACGACATCTCGCACGTGGTGGTGGACAACGTGCAGTTCATGCTGGGCGTGGGCGACGAGCGTGACGGCGACCGATACCTGCGCCAGGACGCCGTCATCGCCGCCTTCCGCACCTTCGCCACCGCCAGGCACTGCCATGTCACGCTGGTTATGCATCCTAGGAAGGTAGCTCATTTATCTTGCTTAATATATTTAGTTTTGTTTTTTTAATATATTAGTAAGTAGAAAAACATGAAAAAGGACAATAACTTTTGTGGATTGTTAATGTTTTGGACCGATTATGAAATCGAAAATATTTAATAAATGTAATTTTTCCATCAATGGTATTTGAACCCACAGCCACATCGCCACAACTAAAATACTTAATTATCATAGAAAATGTAAAAAATAAAATATATAAATCTACGTTTTTTTACAGGAACGTGACAGTGAAGATCTATCAACAAGTTCCATATTTGGGAGTGCGAAAGCATCACAAGAAGCTGATAACGTTCTCATTATACAAGTACCTTTACTCCTTATCTATGAAGTACTCATATATTGTTACTACCAATTCTAACAAAAGACTTAACAATATGTATTTCTTTGCAGGATAAGAGACTCACTGCTGTCCGAGGGAAAAAGTACCTTCAAGTTGCCAAAAATCGATACAGTGGGGACCTCGGTATAGTTCCCTTAGATTTTGATAAGGACGCTCTCAGTTATCAGCCAAAGAAGAAAGCAAAAACTAAACAAGACGAGCCGGAGAAGCTTTTAGATGAATGTTTTGAAGAATACAATTTAAAAGGATCTCATTCAAATAACACAAATAAGGTGTCTAAAGGCCAAAAACATAAAAATAAGCAAGACATAGACACTTTTCTTAGTGATATTTTAAATTTGAACAGAACTAGATAAAACTTAAGTTAAATAATAATTATTTTGAATTGTTAATAATAACAATACTGGCTTGCAAAAAAAAACTTGTGAATTTAAACATAATTTTATTTGTAAATAAATAAATAAATTGTTATTAATTAGATAATAAGTTAACTATGGATTTATATCGTTCATCTATAAATTAAAAATTTAAATAATAAGCAATTTTTCTAAATCAAACTTAAGTTAAAGTTATATAGGTATCATATCTATTTCTATCGTTTTAAGAACAATACTCTTCTTGAAAATCATAAATTTTACTTCAAAAAACGTCCCTACAATTTCGGCAATTTTCTACCTCACATATTTCTTCCAGATATTCTTACTGTGCTTGTTTAACAAAACTACCATTTTCAAATATTTTCGTTCTAAATATTCAGAGCATACATTTTCATTAATTCTACAATGATTCCATTCATACTTACAAGGAATGTGTAATATTAACTGTAAATAATGAACAGATAAAACCTACAACTAACAACTTTACTACTAATTTTGTTATAAAAGTTAACTTGGTCATGTAAGTAAGATACCGTGTATGCTAAAATGTAATTAGTAACAATTCCGAAATCATAGGGAACCTAGTGTTAAAACACTCTGTTCCCCACTTTCCGAATTCTGGAGGCATTGCGTGTTGAGTGGCGGAACTCAGCACTGCGCTTTGCCTTGCCAGAGCGAAGAAACGCAAATATAAATTAAAATAAATATTTCATCTCCTCGAGTAGAGATCGAAACACAACCAGTCGGTTTTAGTCACACTTGCTGCCCTTGCGCCACGACTCCTCTAACTAAAAATGCGAACTGAAGAAAATATTTTATAAAAACAATTTTCGGTCTCACAAAATAATCTGTCAGTATATATTTATTTGTAAATAGACTGTGCCAAAAGATAAATATTTAGAATCATAACAATATTGTTTGTTATATTTTTAAATATTTTCCTTAGCTTGTTTTCATAACATGAAAAATATAAACGACTCCTAATAGAAAGAACAAAATATTTCATGTAGTAATGGTGTTGTAGTGTGAATCAGTATCATTATGGAACAGTTGAATTATTTGCCTACTATTATTACTATATTTGTAAAGGTTTTTATAATATACAATTATATAATAAAGCCTAATTTCATGTCCTTGCTATAAATTAGTGTACAGAATACAGATGTATGACTCTTACGTTTCTATAAAATTTACATTTTTATATCGGATTTTGTATATGAATGCCCATTAAATGTAAATCTTATACTATTAATAAAACTACTTAGAAAATTAAATATATATTATTTATTATATTTTTTTCTTTTATAATATATTAGTCATTATATTACCTTATAATTACGTCTTCATAGTAAAGCCACTTAATACAAATATGTATTACTTTAAAAATCTACTTAAATATATAGTAGATGCACCTGAGCATATATCTTACATTATTTCATATTACTATGCATTTATAGGAATATATACTATAGTGCAATAAAATATAGCCACAATGTAAGAAAATAAATTGCTTATGTTAAACAAATTGTATATATATATGTATTTAATTTGTCTAATTGTAAAATGGAATATTAATTACAAAAGCAATTTTTAATTATGACACATTATTCTTATCTATGATATGAAGTATGTTATTAGTGTGATGACCTACGCATTCTCATTTTAATAATCTTACCCATATGTATAACATACTACATTTTAATATATTTTTGCTACAATAGAGCTATAAATTTATTTTACAAAATGACTATGGAGGGCATCAACCAGTGATGTGTCACTTGTCCGTTCTTGTCTCCTTTTGCATTTAGGGCAAGGTAAATTTTCATTCAAACATTTTGAGTGAAAGACACTCGAGCAGTCATCACATCTATATGTTGAGCTTGTCTCAAATGGATACAGGATCTTTGAATCACGACAAACCTCACAAATGAAACCTTTTTGACTGCATAGCCAACAATCTAGGACATGGGATTTTGCAAAATTAACTACTTTTTCCAGCTGTGAGGCAAGTGAGCCATTTGGTATTTGAGCTAAATCTGAAATTGTATATAAGTGTACATGATCATACAGATATTCTCTTGGCCAAACTCGCTTTTGTAAATCTTCTATGACTGGTTCCCTACATGTAAATATATATGCTCTTAAGAAATTGAGTTGTATTCTCAACTCTTGCAGTTGAGCCATATCTGAGACACCACAGTAAATTTTCGGATTTAACTTTTTCATGTCTATCCATGGATGATGTTGAAATTCTAACAAAAATAATGCTGATTTCTTTGAAACTGGATATCTTTTAAAATCCCAATTATGTACAACCCTGGCTGGCACAATAAAAACATTTGGATCCATGCAATTTGAACAGTAGTATTCCCCCGTAAAGGCACAGACCTTAGCCTTGGAAACAGTGCTCCCCAGTAAATCCTGGCACCCTTTGCATTGGTAATTTTGATAATCGAGACCTTTTTCTCGAGATAACAAGCCTAATTGCTTTATCATTTTTTGCAATTCTTGAGGGGTAAACGAGCCTGTAGTTGAACTGGGTACTACCTCAAAATCAAGACCTTGTAAAGACATATCTTCTGGTTCAACTGGTGTATCTACTTGTACTTCAAGAATTTCATTATCATCTGCTGTTATTTTTAATTCTTTGTGAATGTCTTTCATTATGTCCCTTAAATTGGGAGTATTACTATATGTTTCACCAAATGTGTTTGTATTGTCTATTAGAGATGATAAACTTTTTATTTCTGGAGTTTTAATCATACTGCTTCCATGAGATGAATTTGAGTTAAGTGATTCATGAAGATCATCATGACTATCATTGGACCAACCTTTCCCAGATAGTGAGTTGCCAGTTACAAGAACCTCAGAGGGTGCGACAAAACCTTCGGAATCTACAGATGAAGAATAAATTTGAACAGAATCTGTTGGGTCTTGGCTAGTAGTTGGTTCTTCATCAAATGGATTTTTTGAGGGTTCTGATTCTATATTTTTGTCTTTGTTGTCTTCTTTATTTTTATCAACTGTCTTAATCTCATCATTTTTAATTTTTAAGTCATTTGAGTCTTTTGAAAGAATAAATTTCAAAGCTTCATCTTCATTCAATGCTAGCATTCTACCCAATCCTGTAATATTTGTATTGTGTGTTGGGGTTGTGGCTAGTTTAGGTTTTATATCATCTGACAATGTACTTGCTACATCTAATCCTGCAGATATTGGAGCTACTCTCATAGTCGGTACCCAGATGCCCGCTTGCATTAAAACTTGTTCAGGCCAATTATTCAACAAACTGGAGTTTATGGGTAAATTAAATTGAACACATGTTTCTAGGCCCTGAATTAATTGTTGAGCAACTTCTAATATTTCTGAATCGCAGACAAAGGCAGTTTTGGCATAAAATGGTTTTACTGCTGAAATATTTTTAAGTAATGTTGACATATATGAAGACAAAAGACATTCATTGAGTGCTATTCTGAGCCATGTTCTACATTGGCCTATCTCTGTATTGATTTGCGGTAATGATGATATCTGGTCAATATTTTGTCTATGTGAAAGCACAAGTATAAGAGGCCAAAAACTAGACTGTGGACGGTAGTCAGGATCACCAGAAATAACATTTTTTGCTTTTCTTAAAAAGGTATCCTTGAGACCATGTAGAAACACAGCTTCCAAAGCCATACATAATGTATTTGTAGAATCGGTAGAACCAAGAACACTGTGAAAATTTTCTTCAAATTGACTATTGTATTGAATATCTTTTACGCACTCCGATAAGTTATTTATAAGAGATTCCTTGAGAATTGAGTCGCGACTACGAATTCCAAAGCTTGATGTAACATTCTTAAAAAACGACATTGTTATTGCAAGCCAAGTTACCAACACCAAATCATATGAACAATTTTATACCATACATGCACTTGATAACTTTGCAGTATTAAAGTAAACAGCTTTATAGTTGGTACAATGCTAAAAAAGTAAACAACATCAATAACACCAGGGACTTTGAAATGTCAGTATGGGTTGCCACTTGCCAGTATGCCAAACTTATAGAAAAATCGTATTATTATTATTTTCATGCAGTCAAATTAGAATCAAGTATCCCACAATTATTTGGTATATGTTATGCTAATTTTTATTTTTGTAGTTTTTAAATTAAACTTTGTATGAGCCATGTTAAAAGAAATACTATAATTTTTTAATCTTAAAATATCGAGTAACAGCTGTCGGATCTGACAATGACAATATGCTGATGTCAGTGGAAACTAAGCCTTACCGACTTGACGACAATTGTAATTTACAACATTATTATTGCAAAATTTAAAAAAAAAACAAGGAATATATACTGAAAAAAAGTAAGGTTTCAGCATAAACAACAAATAAAGGAATTTTAACTTAGTAACTGTTATGGTCTTCTAGCCAGGATTTTTTTTAAATTTGAAACGAATGCAATATTTTAGCCATTAAGAAAAATATAAACAAAGATAAGAAATGCAATCCAAAATTTATTTATTAATACTATATGCAACGAATTGGCTCGCCACAGCTGACAATAACAATATAAAAAGGCACGGTCAAGGTACACAATTGATATTTAAGTTAATTATATCAATTTATATTCTTTTATTGAATTTACAGTCAAGAGGCATATATTCTTACAGAATTACTTCTGTGTAGACAATGTGGAGCTGATGTCGCCGATTCTTACTACATTTTTAGTAAAATTAGTCCAGGAGCTCGGAAAACAGAAAAACAAAATTTATTTGGCCGACAAAATTTAACAGTTCAGACTTTAATTAATCCCTTTGGCGTAAAATTTGATATTGTTACAGCTGAAAAAGCCAGATGTGCAAATGTGGGGCCTGTAAGTAAATAATTGGGCACAAGGTTCACTTTCAGAAATCACATGTATATTTTTTTTTACCAATTTTAAAATGGTTTAAGTAGAAAATATTACCATTAAACTAGCTCCAGCTATGAAATAATTTAATTTCCTCACCCTGTCAAGAGACACTAGATTATAGATTTATTTGGGAAAACTATCTTCCCTAAGTCTCGTCTTTCCCTTTTTTTTTAATATATGATGTTAAGAAATTTTGTAAAACAATATATTAATCAAATTGCTACTTTATACCTGAATGAATGAGTGGTCAACTATCAAAAAATATCATCAGATGAAACAGTAGAATTAAAGTCAATTTTAAGAATACTAAATCAAAATTTCCAGAGCCATGGTGCAGATTCATGGTTTCCTGGATATAAGTGGCGTCTTTGCACATGTCCACACTGTGGACAACATATAGGCTGGACATTTCAAAGTTCTCCTGAATTAAAGCCTGCAAATAGTGAGAATGATGATGTTGACTCATTTCATGGCATAATATTAAAAAATGTTCTTGGTGAAAATTGTAAGTATAAAATATTTTTAAATATTATGAAATAAACAGAAATTTTAACATAACAAGACTTGTGCTTCCACCTCCTGGATACCTTTTAACAGTAAATAAGAGGCACGGACACCAGTCCCAATAAGATTAAAAAATTAATACCATCTTTATTTCAGTTACAGATTCACTTATAATGATGCCAAAGTTGTACAAGATGTAAAATATGAAAACGTAAAAAGATAGATATTCTTATATTGATATTGCGAAGCAATGAATGAATGTGATGTTTAAATTTTAGAAAAAAAACACATACTCTTTAAATTATTTATTAGTTATTTAGCAGTAACAAAATAGCTTTTGTATCTATCAGCTAAAAGTGGTTTTTAAACATGTATTTATTTTTAAGTCAAAAAAAAGCTGTAATACAATAAGACAAATAATATTTTATTTATGAATTGTGTCAGTAATTTATTATGTTTAAAATAAACACTATCCTAAATTATTATCTTTTTGTAATGAGATTGCACCTAACAGTTATAACAAACATTGTTTAACACCCAAAACATTTTTGTCATAGCTATGAAAGAACAACTTTATGACTTATTTTATGTATATACTAGTGTAATTACATTCTAAGGAGTTGCAAATCGTTCATGTAAAGTTTGTTTTGTTGCAGCCGGAGTGGGTGTAAAATTAACACCAGCTGGAGCTTCTTGATTTGCCCCAAAGTTTTTACCCTGAATAACAGCAATTTCTTTTTGTAGTTTTGGATTAAGTATTTGCTTATTTACAAAGTTTCTTCCTATACCTCTACCACGGCCCCTGCCTCGAGATTGGTTTGATCTCTTGCTTGAATTGGAGCGGTTAGATCTATTTGATCCTACAGATTTGACACTGCCAGGGCCTCTTCTTGTATTGTATCCACTGAAATTATTATTTAAGCTAGCTAAAGTCTGCTTATTTAAATAACCTGCATTGCCCACACTGTTTCTGCGTCGTTTTGCAAAATCATTAGCAACACTGACAGTCAGTTGTGAAGCTGAATTAAGTGAATTGTTTCTGGAGCGTGTAAATGTCTGGGACTTTATAACATTATTCTGTAGTAAATTTTGACGCTGTTCTTTTAAAATTTGATCTGACCTCAAACCCACAGTACTGTATCTATTTCTAGTAGTAAGTCCCCTTCCTCTTTTAGATATACCTCTCTTCGCTACTGCTAAAGGTTTGAAACTATTTTTAGCACCACCTCTGCGTGTATTCATTCCAAGTCTACTATGTACACTACCTCTTGTTTGCTGATTAGAATTAGACCGCCGGAACCTTGTTTGAACACCACCTGTTAAATTGGACCAGATTGATATATTAAATAACAAAATTATGTAAACAATACCACTATGTCTATTTGAAATAACCAATATATACCCCTATTTTAGATTAAGAGATCAGTTGTGTTCTATTCCCACATAAGGAAATTAATTATTTAATAGTTTCATTTCCTACCTCCAGTAATGAGAGTGTTGTGTTGAGTTGTTCAACATGCAATGCCTCCACAATTTAGAAAATGGGGAATGGAAGTGTTTTAATAGGAATGGAGTGTATTAACACTAGGTTCTTAAGCTAAAAAATACCTCTATTTCCTCTATTAGATCGAATTAAAGGTGGCATATCATTTATAGCATTTTCAAGACCAGCCCTTCCTTTAGGAGTCAAGCTTCGTAATTGAGATCTTGATCTAGATGCAGATCTCGTCCTAGGATAAGAAAATCGTCTTTGTTGAGATCGGGGTCTGTTTCTAGACTGGGAACGGCCTCGTGATTGTGATCGTCCTCTAGGGCCTCGAGAACGGGAGCGTGATCTGCCTTGCCTACTGTTACTATCAGCTCTTGATTGAGACCGTCCACGGGTGTTTACCCCGCCTCGACCACCACGGCCTCTTCGACCACCACGGCCGCCTCCGCGTCCTCGAATGTTACCACCACCTCTGCCGCGGACACGACTAGTCCTATTTTGTTGGTTCTGTTTGATGATATCATCTGAAATATAGCAAAAACCATTTAAATAAACATAAGTATGTGCTGTAAGACAATTGGAAAAATTCAGTGGTCATTAAGTTACACAAGATGATTCAGGTCATTTAAATATATCGTATGATACATTACCATAATACTTCATATAATTTATACTGTAATGTATAAAGATTATTATAAAAATTGTTCAACTGTCTATACTTTATCATTATTATGAAAATCAAAGCAAACAAATAGCTTACCAAGTGACATATTGACGGAGTCGGTCATTTTTATTTATATACCTAGCCTTTAAGTTTCGATTTATTGTACAGATCTTAAAAATCAAAACCTTCCGGGATAAATGTTTTAATAAAAATGTGTCTTATATATAAGATTTTAATAACATTAATTCTCACTTTGCGCCCAAAATAGTCATTGAAGAATCTAAATATGGTCACTATGAGGTACAGATGATGTAAAATAGCAATTAGCAGTCATGGCTGCAGACTACAAATATAAATATATCCGTATAGTCTATGACTGATATAAATACCGGTATTTAAAAATTTTCATAAAAATTGTAATAATACCCAAGAAATATAAAAAATTAAAATAATTGTTTAATTAAATTTTAATTTAGAAAAAAAAACATTTTTAGTTTCAAGTAGTTACTAGAAAATTATTAAGAAAATATATGTACATAAAATCGACATTTAAAATATGTACTGCACAATAGTCATCAATGTTAAATATATAACATAAATTTCATAAAATAAATATATAATCCTTTCACCATGTTCATAGCCCTTAATATCCATCACTAAATCCTTCTATTCTAAAGCTATGGTATTAATTATATTGTAGGTCATCATTGATACAAACCTTTATACAAAAAAATATGACAGAAAACGGTATATTATAAAATATACACAGGTTGGATTCCAACTAGTGTTGCCAAACTAACGATAGTGTCACAATCGATAGTTTTAATCTAGAAACGCCCATGCGATCGATAGTATCGATTAAATAGATAGTATCAAAACTATCGATAGTTCAAAAGGGTACAATACTTTGGGACAAATGCAAGTGACCAAATAAGGAGGAACTTCGCCCGCACTGGCCTGTGCGGAGGGGAACCCCTTCCCCTTGGACTCCCTGCCCGGACCGAGATGGGCAGAAGGGTTGTGAGGACAGTCAACTGCTGCCGCCTCCCGTGCTCATAGGAATGAGCACCCACCAGCCGCCGCGTGCGNTACTATCGATAGTATCGTATCTCTCAGTCAGAAAGGTATCGATACAATGGATAGTATCGATACTATTGAATGTCTAGGAAACAATAGCATCGATAGAATCTATAGTATCGATACCATGTTTTGGACTATGAATTGTATGCTATTTCGCGATAGTATTGCTTACTATCTATATTTTCTCGCCCAGTATATCTGAGGTGACGGATAAACCTCCTGTTAGATGCATCTACTACTCCGGCTCCGACAACCGATGGGCAAGAAATGTCGAATGGTTCAAAGGGCGCAGGGCGGGGCTGAGTGGCGGGCATTAGTGAAGCCTATGTCCAAGAGTGGACTTCGAAAGGTTGATGGATGGGCAAGTAAATTATGATCAGATGAATTATGATCAATTATGATCAGAATAAATTATGTTGAAGGAGTTTAAAACAAAATATCTTTAAAACACGACAAGTGATTATAGTAAAAAAAAACCATACCAAGTCAAATTTGAACTTATATGTATTTTATTAACAAAGAGAAATAGATGAAATAAATAACATAATAATATATTTTTAAGAAATATTAATTTGTACATTACATAAATTTTCTTAAAATTAATCAATTTATATTCATAGGACAACAATTAAATTTTGTAACAACTTTTAGTTTGTTGCAATTCATTTAAGCTTAAAACAAATACAAAATTTCACAATTTTATAATAAAAATGCTTATTTTATATTAAAAAGTATTTTTTGTACAGAAAACGCAATTATAAAATATCGGCTGAGTTTGTAAAGTGAATCACAGTTTAAAGTGTGGTGTTCCCGAAGGCCATCGAACTAGGCATGATAAAAGGCCGTTATACATCATAACATTTAGAATACTCATTTTTATTTAAATACAATTTCACAGTAATATTTATTAATAATAATATTTTTAAGTACATTTTGGGTAGATGTGCAATTTTTAGCTGTGTAGTTAACACTTAAATCAAGATGACAATAATTAGTGTTTGTTTTAATATTTTTTAAATCATCACTGTATATTACAAATCTAATAATGTTCTAAACTAATATTAAGAGAGAACGTTTTATCACATATACATAATGATACTGTTTCCTACCTCTTGAGAATGCAAGAGCTACATTTTACATAAGAATTTGGTTTATTAATTTATTTTGATATATTACAATAATCAGTGCTGGAGAGGATTGAAAAATTTGAAATTTAATGGCGTAAATCTATTTAATTTGTTTATAATAGAATATACATATTGTATTATATTTTTCGTAGATAGATTCATGTTCGGACTCTATAACCACCAATCACAGAAAACATAATAGTTAAATCTTTAGTACTTTATTTAATATAATATTTAGCTCTGCAATATTATTGTGCTAGAGGAATGAGAGTAGAGCCGCCGACGGGCGAGGTCACACAACACTTGGCACCTTTTGAGTATTAACGCTATCATATAATTAACCGTATCGATACACTCGTTCAAAAAATACTACAACTAGAGGAGGCACATACTTCAGGTCGACGAAAAGAAGTTCGAAAAATATAGCAATAAATACAACCATAGTTCAAATCGCACGTAGCCTACAGTCTGATGTCGCTGCTGGCGGCGAGCAGGGCTCCACCCCCGCCACTGCCCGCCTCCCCCGGCGCGCCATAGCGGTGCAGCGTGAGGAACTTGAGGTTGGCCAGGATGGAGGAGTTGATGGGGCGCGCGGGGATGTTGACTGTGGTGGCAGAGCGCTCGATGCGCCGTGGCCGCGGCTCGAACTCCAGCGACTGTCCACGCCCGTATAGTCGCGACTGCCCGAAGCGCGGCGTGAGGCGGCCTATCAGGTTGTCCTTGTTCGGCGCCGGCGAGTCGTCCGGCGGCTTCGGCTTCTTTTTTAGAAAAAACGGCGTCAGCCTCTCTGTGAGCGGCCGCGACGAATGAGATCCCGCCTCCTGGACGTTGGATGTTGAATTGGAGGTTTTGAGAGGTTTCATCGAACTAGTCTGCGTCTTGATAGGGTTCGATTTTCTCTGCAAACTTATTCTGGAAAACATCCCATACTCCTCCTTTTCCTTCGCGTCAATAGCTTCCTCGAATTGGGTGTCGTCCGGTTCGACGTCGGGTGGGTCGTCCTCGCACACCTTTAGAACACAATAAGTGTCGCGCTGCAGCTCGTCCAGCAGGCTGTCGTCGTTGGACGCGCATTCATCGTCAGGGCGGCGGAGGTCGGGGCGCGGCGCGGCGGGCGCGGTGTCGGGGCGGGGCAGCGGGCGCAGCCGCGGCGGCACGGCGGGCGGCGCGTCGTCGGGCTCA
>JAKRZM010000263.1:578645-596974 GCA_036379175.1 Heliconius cydno galanthus
TCAACCGATATCTGCCTCATCTGCCTCACTCAAGTAATCTTAATTCCTACAAACGAAAACTAATCCCAAATTAGACATACCTTCTGCTGTACGCTCCTCAAGAACAGCTCCTCGAGCTGAGTGTAGTGGTGCAGCGGGAACACGTGGTCGACGGTGTACTGCAGCAGCAGGCGTAGGGAGCCCAGCGTGGAGCTGCCGGCGGCGGACAGGCGCGTACCCGGTGGCGTTGCGCCTCGCGATAGAGCTCCGCCCGCCCGCGATGTCAGGAAGAACCTACAGATATATGGATAAATAAGATATACACGCATATTTTTTTTAGTTGTTAAAACTACTAAAAAACATTTCATAGATATACAGTAGTTTGGCTACAAGTAAGTACTTAATATGTTGCGTGTTTAAGAATTTGAGGCTAGGAATAAGATAGAATTTGAGGCACCCAGAGTGTATAGATGTATCGTGATCTTTTTTTCAGCTTAACACTTTTCCCCACAAGTGCTTTGTTTACCAGAGCAGAGAAATATTTTTTTTATGGAAAAATATAGAAATAAAATTAATTTATATATAATCATTAATCCGAATAGGAATCGAACCCACAATCAACGTGTCAGAAGTCAGATGCTGTCCCACTGTGGAACGATGGCCTCTATTGTAATATCCTACACATAGCAGGGTATGCAGAGGGAACTTTCATGTTAAGACACTGCGTTTCCATTAAAACACTACCGCTTCCTATTTTCTGCGGAATTCTCGAGGCATTGTATGTTGAGTGGCGGAACTCAACGCCGCGCTAAGCCTTGTTACCAGAGCAAGTAAATAAAAATATTTGATATTTTATTACTTCGAGTGGGAATCGCACGTTTACATAGTCGCACGATTGAGCCCCTGCGTCACGACAATCTCATTCAGTTCTCTACATTTGTCTATTAAAATTTTGTTTGTATAACTAGCTAACTGGACCAAGGAACGTATTTATATAATTTTAATCAACAACATAATTGCGCCAACATGAATATGTTAATAAGTACATTTGCAAGTACAGTAATAAGTTTTCGAAATTACTTTCTTATAAATTGAAAAATTTAATTAAATCCAGCATAAGTTATCTAAATAATAAATTTGCAAGATAAAAAATTAATAAAAAACAACAAAAAATAAAAGGTTCAACGATAATTACGAAACGTAATATTTCTCGGTATCGTTGATGATTTATAAAACAATGATGCATACGACTGGAGACTTGCTCGCAAGATACGCATTTGGGCCAATTAGTGTCAGTCTTGTTAGTTTAAATAATTTACCATGCACAGAGAGGCGCCGGCGCCGGTTGCCGCAGTTGTAATCGCACCTCACCAAGAAACACTGGCGTGGCCGCGTCGTGCCACACCGACACCCTCGCTTCACACGCTACTCCTGCCTATTTAAAAAGAAATAAAAGAATTAAAACAACAGAAAAATAACAAATCAAAATCACGTAATTAGTTGCTGTTAAAAACTTACCGTTTGAGAACCATCTTTGTCCTTTGGGTCCGCCTCCATTACGAGATCGAAACAAAAAATCTCATCGAATTGAGGATTAACGGTTTTCTTTCTCGGCTTTGTGCGCCTTTCGATCCTTCTACCGTTAGAGTATAACAAGGTGACGAGGGCGAAAGGATCGCATTGACCGTTCTTCGTGGTGAGTTCAGAACATTCGAGAACGCGCAGCCGCAGGGTGTCCGGGCCCACGCGGGCCGCGCAGTGTCTCTCTGGGTCCGACCAGTAGTCGGCGGCGGTGGGTGTGGGTGACGCGTCAGACTCCGACATGGCGTGCATGGGCGGCTTCGTCCTTACCGCCCATTGCGCACGATCCTTGAGGCTTTCCGATCGCGACAAGGCCAGCGCTGGCTCCGTAGATACTGGACTTAAATGCTTTTTACTCGTCGAACTTGAGCCTGAACCGAACCTTATACTCTCCTTACAATATTCTGATAGCCTAGTGAGATTATTCGCTTTCGCCTTCGTCGAGCAGTTGTCGGAAGGCGGATCCGGGTCCGGTGGTTTAGGGTCCATCCGCAGCCGTTTCCGGGAGTCTTCGAGTGTGAGTTCAATATAGGCCTTCCCCTGCACTTCGGAGTCTGCGTCCACCGGTCGCAATGCGAACCAGTGGTCTTTGTTGTTGTATCGTTGTAGGTCTTCTCGTTTGATAGCGACCTTTCCGAGGACTTTATCCTGTTTGAGATGCTTGTCACGATCGAACACGTATATGGATAGATATCTAAATCTTCGTGGTACCTCGAACTGGAACTCTTCGCCGAAGAATGGACTAAAACAAACAAAAAAGTTTTAATTACTATGTGAATGATACTATAAATAATTCAAAAATGATTTAAGCATAATATTTATTTCTTATAATTTAAACTCTAAAGAATAAGATCGTATGTATTATACATAATATATTTATTTACATCTAATTAATAATTATTAACCGATATCAAAATGATGATGACTGTTGTCAAGAATAAATTGACAGAGTTTTAAGTGTTATCAGTGGAACAAGTGTGATATTTATTATAACAAACACAACATAATTTACACTTTATTTATAAATTATTACAATAATTAATAAATACCAGTCATATATCACATGTTATTTACTATTACTAAAAGACATTTTGTTCAATTTTTACAATTGTGCTTTAAGGTACTATAATTCTACTGGTATTTTTGAGGTCATTCTTGGCGTAGACAGACAACTAGTCAGACAGACAACTGGTCAACTAGACGAGTTGTAGGTTCGATTCCCGGTCAAGGAAATTAAATATTTAATTTTATGCATGTCTTTGTTATGTTGTCTTAGTAATGTAAAATGCCTCTAAAATTCGGCGGAAAGTGGGGATGGAAGTGGCTTAACATTAGGCACTCTCTGCCTTATCCGGGATACAGCATGAAGCTGAAAATAAAAGATACTATGATCCAAAATAAGTACAATATTGTTTGTATTCTTTGAAATCGAATAAGCTTAAATATGAATATATTTTGATAGCACATCACCTTTGCTATTAGGTACTTAAAAGTTAACATTTAAATTGTGTAGAAATTATTTTAATTTAATTTAAAAATAGACGATATGTTGATATTTCATGACATATTATAGCGGATTTAAAAATTATTTTAAATTAAAATAAAACTCATATATCAGTACTAATGTAATTAAACTCCATATTCTTCAAAAAAATACGAATATTCTTCGTCAGGAGGAATTAGAAAGCAAACTTGCGAAGATTTTTTTATGGCAGCGTATCCCTTCAAAGATGATAATGATCGCGGCACGGATTCGCGTGGGCACGCATCGTTCACGACAAAGGTGAAAGTTTTGACACTCACCTCACCTTACCGTGATTATACCATACAACTCTGAACTGGATGCACAAAGGCTATTATGAAAATTAACGTCGAGAAGGCAACAATGTGGAAATTATGAATTAATTTCGTAGTTCATAATCAACTATTATAATATTTATGAATATTTACATAACTACGTCAAAATTCAGAACATGTGATTTGAACATTATGAAGAATTATCAAGTGGTTTTTAATAATTATTATATAGGGAGAGAGAGCTATTTAGAGAGTAGAAAACGCAATGCTTGCCTGGTTAAAGTAATTACAATAAATGAATCTACATAAATGATTAAACTTAAATCATATTTTAAATGTCCCTTCAATACTTTTGTAATAAACGAAAATATCATTGCAATAAAGCAGACTGGCGTGCACATCCGGCGCCGCACCAATATTTATAAACCGGAGGCGGAACAGCCACCAGCTGAGCGGGCGGCGTATTATACACATTCTTTATCGTATTTTGTGCAAGGCTTGGGGAGAATTAAAATTTATCACAAACGCTTTGAAAAGAAGAAACTAGTAAAATAAGCAGGAATTATAGAAGATTAACATTCCTCTTGGTGTTTGTTCAGATTAGAAAGTGTATTTTTTATATTAATCTTGAGATATGCACTATGCACCCATTTGAATACATTCCACAATGAACGACAGAACCCAATACCAAGGTTTATAGGTAAACCACGCAGAGTAAACATAATATTTTATAAAAACCCAGACTAAAACCTACGCTTATAATCGACATACACGTTTAATATACTGAACAACACTAAAATCCATTTAACCAGAAACAAAATTATAAATATTTAGGATAAACGGCGATACTTTAAAATTTACTTCAAATTTATTAAATAAACAGTTAATAATTATAAAAGGCCACAACCACAGTGCCTATATACACACCGGTCACAAAAAACAAAGAAGGTTCCATAAGAGGAACAGAGCAATGTACTTAAGTAGCCGACTGCCCGGCCACGAGGTTCCGCATCAATTTATCACTTAAAAACTTCCGCCAATGCAACGACACCGCTAGATTTGAAAGGATTAGTTTTTATGACGGTCCGGAGTCGAAACGGTTTCTGGAAATGACTTCATACGATGAGCGCTTCCAGTTAAATTTAGGGCTCAACTCGTATAGGTACGTTTGTCATGCTTTTTGTTGGTCCAGCTCAATAATTTTTTTGTAGATTTGTTCAAAAATAATATTTTTTTATAAATTATTTCTACATAACGTATATCGTACTATATAATAATAATAATAATTTAAATAAATCTATTATATGTAAATCGTAACGGGTCGGTGGCATTTAGTCACATAATGGAACCAGAAATAAATCTTTAATTTTCTTTTTGTCTGTGTGTTCGTTCACGCTAATCTCAGAAACGGCTCAACCGATTTATTTGCCGTTTACAAAATTTATACCATCTTAAAGAATGTTGTTCGGCAAAATTGCTATAAATAACTGTTTTTTTAATTATTATTCAATATAGGTATAGATATATCATTAGAAAACGAAAGTAATGTAAACTAATTTGTAGTAGATTAATTATTAAGTATTTTTAGCGGACGAAGCCGCGAGCGGGTCGCTAGTTTTAAAATATGAATGGATATTATCAACTTCAACATGGCACAGTGTCCCAGAGCGGTGCATTGGAAGTCGTCACTGATAACGTATCATGAGACAAAGAACCCATTAAATGTCTATGAGCGACGTGACATTTCCTTTGATACCCGCTGCTGCGTCCTGCTCACCTCCGGGGGTCAATATTTAATCAATCATTATATTGCTTCCGCTCGATTAGTTCATTTTAAACTGGGATGCAATTGTCAAATTGATAAATATTTTTTATACATACGCATTTGATTAAAATCAAATCAAAATCAGCTTCACGCTGTATCCCGCACACAGCACGGAAGGCAGAGAGAACCTAGTGTTAAGACACTCCTTTCTTCACTTTCCGCCGAATTTTGGAGGCATTGACTTTGGGAGCCAGAGCACCAGAGCGAATAAATGAAGATATGAATAAAATAAATAAATAAAATAAGCCTTTATTGCTGTTGAATGGAGATATATATTTAAATAAATATTTCTTTATCTCTAGTGGGGATAGAACCCACAACCGGTCGAGTTTACAGACACACTTTGTGCACCTGCGCCCCGACGGATCTCAATTTTTTTCTATATTTTTAGTTAACTAAAATATCTGTTGTTCTATATATTTTTTTTATCAATGGCCAAAGTAACCGACAAAGCGTAGGTAACTGTCTCATTCATTCCAAAAAGTTGAATGGCGAGGGTGTAGCGGAAGGGACGTTCCGCACCGACGCACACACACCGGAAACGCATCCGGGACGTGGTGTGACGCCGCGCCGCCCTCCTCGAGCTTCCCAAATCAAATCCTCCCTTTGGTTACATTAACTTACCCAGGAAAACGTTAAAAAACGGTAGAGCTCTAATTTTTATTGCCCTTTTTTTTGATGAAATAATTTAATATAGCACAGTAGATATTAAATACGACTTTTATTGACATAATAGTAAGAGTTAATGTAAAATAAAAAAATATATCTTTTACTCTATAAATTAATAATATTGAAATGTGTTCGAAAGTTGAGAATATGATGCTTTAGTCTTGCGTTTTACGTGTTTTATTAACATGTCAACCATTTAATAAATAATAACTAAAAGTTAAGAAAATAATTAAAGTCATTTATGATATTCGATTTCTAATAAATGTTAAAGGATTAGATAAGTTCTACAGACCTTGTTACATAGTATTATTTACAGTGCTCTCAGCGTATTGTTTCCATAGTTATTTAATAAAACATGTAGGTAATGGAGTTAATCCATTAAATAATCTATAAAGTAACCTTTTTCTGGTATAAACACGACATAAAAAAATAATATTCCTTATAAAACGATAAGTAAGCTATTATTAAACATTGAAAAAAATAAAAAGAGAATAAAGTCGACAACCAGCAAAGTTAATGCATAATAAAAATACAATTGCACATTTTAAAGAACAAAAGAAAAATAATAAAGTGCTTATTATTTATAGTACACACATATAATTTAAGCTGAGTTAATATACTCATTGTTAATTAATCTTAATTCAGCATTTCTGCGTCGTAGTATTGCGTAATTTTTTATTTATTCAGCCATTCACAACGAACAAACCTTGACCCACTCGGCAATTCGCGCCCTAAATTTAATATGTTATACGTTAGCAGCGTTTCCCACCCGATAATAGTAGCCGGAAGATCGCCCGGAAGTTTTACAAAGGGACCGTTATAAATTGTCCAAATATAAACGTAACATGTTACAAGAATAATAATTTGACAAAAAGTATTTATTTCTTGTTTTTTTTTCTGCTTTACGCTGTATCCCGCATACAGCAGGGCAGAAAGAGGGAACTTAGTGGTAAGACACTCCGTTCTTCGTTCCCACTTTCCGTCGCATTTTCGAGTTATTACAAGTTAATACAGTGGCGCACCTCTTTGCCTTTGCCAGAACAAAGAAATGTCCCGAATGGAACCGAACCTACGACACACATTTGCAGTCATAGTTTATTGACAGTAAATTCACTCACTTAAGTGTCCTCTCCATAGTGGAAGTGCGGAATATTTCTTCTTGGTCAAGTGACAGCACACAGTAGATGTCACGGTGGCAGGCGGCGCCATTGTTGCGAGCTGGTAGGTTCTTGGCTTCACCTAAGAAAAATAAGTTTTATATACTATTCATTCAAATTAGAATTTAGTATAAAAATTTCATAATGATCTCTTACATTTCTAATTAAATCAATTGATATGAACCTTTACTATAATTTTGAGAAAATTACGACGAGAGACGCGAACATTATTAACTAAATTGGCGGTTTCATAAAACATTTATTTTGTAGAAATAATATCGAATTCTTTATATTGACATATCATTTTCATTTATGAACCGATTGAAATAAAACAAATACTAAATATTAAGAAAAATTTTTCAAAATACAACAGTGAAAAAAAAATTAAATCGGTTAAGCTCTTTCTTAGATTAGCATGAAAAAACGCACAGACATACTGACATTAATAAATGCCTTCCACGTACAGATTCACCACATTTATATAGAAATGTATAAATATATGATGATATACAATATTCTCAACAAGGTATCTACAATTACACGCGTCATTTGGTTGCCTTATGGCTACGCTCGAGTGTCACCATACTCGTAGTATTACATTTACGTTTCTAAGCACCTTGACATCAAAACAATAACAATTATCTTTTTTTTAATAAACCAGTTCCTAATCAAAGTACTTATTTAGTAAGAAAATAAATGCTTTTTCATATTAACTTTTTAGCTTAAACTATTACTACTTAACATATTTAAACCAGACGATTCAAACATTTTACATAAGTTCTGGACATAGTATATTTTATTAAAATGATCTTGTGGACGCTAAGTGAACTCAGGCCACGCCGCACTTTGCCTCGACACCAGAGCAAATAAATGAAAATATTATTTAATTTCCTCGAATGGGGATCGAACTCACAACCTGTCGTGTTTACAGTCACACTTGTGGCCCATTAAATTTTTAATTAAAATAAATATGTATAGTATATGTAATAGATCACAATTACCTTATAAATTAATAACAAAAAGAGTAGAACGCAAAATTTAGAGTAAACATGAAACATGCGTGGGTAGGTTAAGAAGTTAAATAATAGTAATAAAAGGAAGGTTTATTGGTTACGCAACTACCTATACACAGCGACCTCGTAAGATATAGCTTTATACGGCAAGTAAGGCGAGGTACTGAGCGGCATACCTCAGTTCTCAACCCATGACTGACACCGTTGACCACACGAGAAACGGTTAAGCAAAGCATGTTTTTAATTAAATAATAAAATAATTAATCATATAATTACAATTAATAAAAATATCTCATTAGTTACCATAAATATGATATTTTCTCATTGATAATAAATATTTAATAAAATAGTACAACATACAAATATATATACAATTGTAATGAGGAAATAAGTGGAGCTCCTTTATTTGACCGTGACCGATATATCCATTCTAGTACTTGCAAGGAATCAGCGCTACATTTTATAACGAGACTAACCAGCAATTTATCTACATAATATAAATATATTTAAACTTAACAGTTACCAATCAAAATATGCCGCTACGGCCATTGAAGGTCGTTCATTGCTATAAATGTCAGGGAAAGTGTGTATGTACGTCTGTGTGCACCTTTCACTTAAACGCTGTCTAAATTAACACTCATCGTAACACGCATAATTTGTGGTTAAGAAAGATCGCGGCGATTGTTAGGGGGGAAACAAAGACCTTGTACCAACTAACAGTCCCACAAACTTATAATTGTAATACGAGAGAAACTAGCTAGTTGCGACAAACTGCACATAATTGTTGATGCAAAAACAACCGTCATCATCAGGTATACGTCGACGGCAGCACACGCCACGAACTGGGCCGTGGGAGTGAAACGGGAACCTTTCAATGGTTAACTATGGTTACCTGAGGAAACGCGTCTTGTGTTGGCTTCGCGTTTACAATAGCGAATATCGTCATTACGCTGTTTCCACACTTGTGCGTGGCGCACTATTTCGAAATCAACACAAGGTGTTTTCATTGAATAATTTAGAAATGTCTGTGTGTTTAAAAAATCCTACAACGTTTATTATTTCTTTAAATATTATATTGTATTCTATTAGAAAATATGATATGGCGTATTAAAAGGACTACTGTAATTTATTAATTTCTTATGTTTTACACTATATAAATAAACATTTATTGTTAATCATATTCTACAGTTCCCACCTACAAGCTGCCCAGCAGCAAATTCTAATCTAGATCTTCACCCACCTGTTTTCTTGTAGCAAACGTTCATTATAAATAATATTGTAATATAATTTGAATTGTTTTTTTATATAGGTCGTTGCTTATGGGGTAAATGGATATCACAGGTCATTATTTTGCAATGTTTAAAAAGAAAATGCTGATAATTATATTTATATATCATACATAATAATTAATATAACGTATCTACTATCAAATAATTGCTAAGAGTCCATAGTATTGCACCGAAAGTGAAATCTAAACAACCTCATACAAAATTCATCGTTAAACCAAAATTGGTAGAGAATGAATAAACGGGCATACTATCGAGGTCAATACCCCGCAAGACACGCCTGCAAAAATTTAATTACAAAAACAATTTAGCAAATGCCACTAGCTAATTCATGCAATTGCATTCGTTAATAAAGTGTACGGTAATCTTATCACTACATATAGACCGATAGTAAGTAATTTTGAATGGAAAACGCACATCGATAACGAACTACGACGACAAATGAGGGCGTTTTTCATTAACGGAGAGACGAGTTTCCATGAATGGTTAGGTTGAATGGAAAACGCCAGTCCGCCCCATTCACGGAGTGTGGTCTATGGCAGACACAGCGGTAACTACCACCACATCCCCCCCGCCGCTGACTGTCACGACGGCGACACGGCAACTCGCTATGCGTATTATATATTTTCAATACCATTATTTTACATAAATGTATAAATCGCTTTAAATATACTGTATATACATATGTGGGTTCCATTCAATTATTGTATTTACCTTTTTTTCATAATTTCTATGTATTAATTGAACACGCAGGGGCACAAGCGTGCTACTTTTTTTTTTGTTTTGCGGCGTCGAGTTCTGCCCCTCAACATGCAATGCCCCCAGAATTTGGCAGAAATTGGGGAACGGACTGTCTTAACACTAGGCTCCCTAGACTCTGTCTAACCTGCTGTGTACGGGATATAGCGTGAAGCTGTAAAGTATTAATTTGCAGTGTAAAACCTATATTTGTATCAATTTGAACTGTCACGTACAAATTATAATTTTATGGCCGATGAGTACTAGTGCTGAGTTCTCCCACCCAACAAGCAATGACTCTTAGGCCTGTGTTTTGTAAATGTTTTTGAAGATTGATCTCAGAATTGAGAGCGGTAACTACGAGCCTTAGTTGTACAGAAAATAGAGAAGTGTTATAAGATTTATTTACTTGAACTTTTGAGTTGCTTATAGTGGGATGTACAGCATGACCTCTAAAAAAGTGTTAAATATTGACGGAAGATGACAACAACGAATATGTATTACTATTTCTTACTTAAATATTTCTTTTCAATTTTTTAACTATGTACTTCACATTTTTCTATGTTATACATAATAACTAGTTGACGTTATTTCATATTGTATATCTACGATAAAGATAACACAATGATCTTTATCTGCTCATTAGGTATTGTATTTTATTTCTGTAAAGAAAATTGCCACTTAAAAAAGTAACTAAATTTAATTTTTTCAGTGGCAATATTTTTTCAGCTTCATGCTGTAATCCCCACACAGCAGGATAGGCAGAGGGAACATAGTGAAATATTACGTTCCCTAATTTTTACCGAATTATGGATGCATTGGATGTTCAATGGCAATTCAACGCCTCGCGGTGCCTCGTTACAAGAGCGAAGACATGAAAATATTATTTCATTTCCTCGAGTGGGGATCGAGAACCCACAACCAGTCGATTTTGCAGTCACACTTGGTGCATCTGCAGCACGACTGCCGTTTTTATTAATGATATATATTTATTTTGCTTTATCATTATCAATACAAGTTATCAATACAAGGTACAACTAATTATAACTCATTACTTTGAATTGAGCAATTTTTTTTAATTTTAAAAGACCAATAATAAAATTGAATATTTAGCATCTTTTTAATCTTTAAATAATGCAAGCATAGCAAACAAAACAAATACAGGTTTCATTTTAATTAAAATATTCATGTTGTATCAGAGTTGTTGCAAAAGGTGTCGGATGGTGAATCATTTAGCTCATTAAAAGTAATAGGATTCAATTAGCAGTGGCCTATTTGGATGGGTTAACTAAGTAATGGCAGGAACAAAGGTGCAGTGTAGATAAGGCACAGACTCAACGGAAGTTACCATAAGCATAAAGTATAAACTTGCCGTGTTTATCATTAGCACCAACAACCCACACAACGCTATACAATAATTTTATGTGTTACACACATATCCTACGAATGATTTATTAAAGGTTTTTTATGTTGGTCTGCATTCTCTGTAGTAATTATAAATTGACTGTAGATTATAAAATAATTTCTACTACACTAATTTTTTAAGCTAAACAATTCCACCACCACCACCTATCACTTTTATTTAGCAATAGCTTGGATGTATCTCTATTATCCTATTTTAAACATCCTATTTAGTAAAAATAATAGTATATTATGCAGGAGTTAAATGCAAAATCTTGTCTATGTTATATGAAATCCAAAAACACAATTTAGTCTTCATACATAGGTATAAGAAGATGAAAAGTTTTGTAATTAGGTTTTTTGCAAATATGAATTTGTAAAAAATATTAAAATAATGTAAATAAATTATTAACAACTCATACAGTTATAATGAAGATACAAGAATACATTTTAGATACATAGATACTGAATACTTACTCCTTAATAAGTTAGCAATATCCAATTATAGAACAATCATATATTAAATTGAAAAGTTTAAATATAATTCTATCTTCGTCAAGTATCTTATTTAACTTAATATTAAAACTTCTAGACTTAATATGGGTTACACTGTAAAAATAGTTTAATAATGAATCACAAAAATAACACTATGATACATCTGTTATAAATAAGGTTATCGCAAAATATGACGTCTATATATAAGTTTTAGTATGAAAGTAGCATTCTGATATTATGATTTAAGGTTCATTGTATGTTATATCTAACAGAACAGTTGAAAGGGTCTAGGGTCACGCCCCGGAAGGCATACTGCACCCTTATCTCGTCAGACACACTTTGTGTTATCTTTAGATTTATGAGATCGCGCCACTACAGACACAAATCAATCATGCACATTTTATATAACAATTCATTTTGGTGATTCTACTATAAGATTGTAATGTGTTTATTTCTCTTCAGAATTCTATTTCATATAAACTAACAGCAATTTTTGAATAATTTAAATTATTTATAGTTAAGTTTAGAAAGTCTTCAAATGTTGCATTGACATTTTCTGGCTCTTTAAAATTTTGTGAAGGAATAAAAGTATTAAACAGCTCATTCCCCCAAGTGAATCAATCAGGGATTTCTATTCTAAATAACTATTAATAAAGGGTGATTATGAAAAGTGTGAAATAATTAAAAAATATATATTTTCATAATTATCTTAATACATAGCAATAGTTTCTGTTTTTTAATAAATATTAAGCATAATTTTTTTTCATCTAATAACATTTATTAATGATTCTTGTATAATAAGCAGAATTTTCTTTAAGTTATTAAGCCCATTCATTACACATATTCAGTAATGCACTTTTTTTGTAAAATATGATATTTTTTTTATTGTACTCATTGTAAAAGATTGGATAAAATAACAATATATATTTTTTTATATTTTTAAATGTATCTTTTTTATAATAATTTATATTTAAAAATGTAAAATTGATTAACTAATTTAATAAAAGTATATTCAGTATTGTATACTATTATATATATTTAATAGAAATAATCATAGAAACCTATGCACAGTTGATCTTCTCAAATGATTTGAAAAAAAAAGATAAAAAAGGATGATAAGTTGTCATTTAAAAAAACATCTTCAATGCATACTTTAAATCATAAATAAAAGAAATAGTAATATAAATTTTAAATGAAAAAAATTAAATGTGTATAAATTGATTTAATACTACCAACAAACCATTACCAAATTATAAATTAGTCACACATTGTATATAATAAATGCATAGTAAATATAGTAATTACTTATTTTTGAATTTGTCAATAACTATTCTGTTCTTTACTATATGTAAATGCATGTTTTAATCATATGAGAAGAATAAATAATATAGTGTAAAATTCTAAAATATCTCATTGGTTTTATTTTTATTTGTTATAAAGACTCCTGATGATGTGATGATGAAATATATGTACTTATAATAAAAGTAAAAAGTTTCAGAGTATAATATTATTTAAAAAATACAAAGATTGTACTTTTATATATGTATATAGAATTAATGTGGTAAATGACTAATACAATAGTATACACCAGATATCTAATCTAATATGATCTTAGCACGAGTTCATTGTGTTCACGGTATTCATTCATAAACTGTGCGCGAACTGTCAAAGTGTTCAATGACAAAAACAAAGGATACCCTATCCCTTGTACAGTAAATAATTAAATAAGAACTAATACAAAAACATCGTTCAAAACTACTTCGTAGTTCCCCAAAATTTTGTAATCCTCTATATCCTTTTAAATCTAGACAGGAAATCTCAAGAGATCTGTAGTACCACCTGTTCATCTCACTGACAACAATTCACTTGTCACTTAAAGTAAAAGGAGACTAGCCTATGATAATTTTGAACAACCTACACAAAATAAAAAGACAAGTATAATCTAAAAAAACAAATAGAAATATTACATACCAATCTTAATTTTCAATCTTTCTTCTACTCGCACTTTACGCGTTTCGTCCGCCATGTTAAATCCATAACTGTTTATCTCTTTCATCCGCTGTTATCTCTTTCGGAACGAGCCCCTCGGCCGGCTTGTCCCGCCACTTCCGGAGTGTCGTAATGTTCTACTTGAGCCTGTTTTTAACAAGCTACAAGTAACTAGGTAATTTTAACGTGAGCACCAGAAAATAAATAGGCATATTCATTTTTCCACGTTGTTTTTCACAGTGTTTAAATCGAATGAATTATTCTCGCATTGCGCATGTGCTCTATACGTGCGCTTTACTTTATCAATGAATGCACTTTATGTCTTCTTAACACTAATAATCACTTCACTGGAATATTGAGCTAATTATAACTCATGTTGGAATTGACTTAGACAGTAACAGTTGTAATTTGATTTACACAACACTTAGTCAATAAAATATTTGTCTCATTGAATGAACAAAAAGTATGAATGGACAATTACGTCACGTCATAATACTGCGCCTGCGCGACCGCAGTTTCATGCACAGACAACCGACATAATAACTCAACTGACAACCACTTACGAACAGGTTAAAAATTAACTGTCATATTGACGTTTGTATATTATGTCTATGGTCATTCCGTCTTAGGGAGTTACTGGTCAATAATTGAGCGTATTTAATAAATTTTATTATAGAATTATAAGCGAAATATTCATTTATAATTTACAAAAGTATAATATAAAATTATTTTTATACTTAAAATACTATAAAAATACACCAAATAGATTTGGTCTATAAATATAATATAGACCGTTTCCATGCTTGTGAAGGTTTGCCGACCTTCCACCAACACAAGCGTGCAAACACCACATGAACGCAGGTCAAATGTACCATTATCTATTGATTAATTTTAATATCAGCTAAGTCATAAAAAATACATTTATATAGATAGTAAACGAGTGAAATATATGAAACATTATTCTTAGCGTACTATTTAAATTCAAAATGAATAAAAAATCAAAGTCATTTTAAATTTCTATATTTAACACAGTAATATCAACGTATTACTTGTTTCATGTTTTTATCACTAATGTTAAACCGACATAGACTGATTTTATGCCGAATGCCGATATTTTAGTTTCCTTTGTTTTTTTTTGCAACATTTCAAGCCTGACGCCAAAGTTGAAACAATTTCGACGTCTGACGACGAACGTGTTCGTCTGGGAACGCGCTTACAAGCGTCTAGATGGAAGCCAAACGTTTGTGGCATTAAAAACAAAAACGCATTAAAAATTCTTAAAGGTTTCAAATGACTTGGCCACATACTACATTCTTAAATACTTTTTAATTTAATATTTCTTTTAACTTTTAACATTTCATATTCATATATAACTATAATTAGTATACAACGAATACGTAAAAACAACACTTCTTACACTGAGATTTGACTTACAAGGTGAATTGACAATGTGAAGTAGCAGTATGTGTGCTATTTATATTTAATCTATGGATACATGGATACGATACTTGTCATCTGTCATGTGTTCTGTGTTTTGAAGTGTTTTACTCAAAATGTGTTAATTATTATTTAGACAAAAACACACATTACACATATGTTCTGTAGCTTATACTATAGATAATATTTCAAATTAGGTACATCGCTCACCTCGAGCTTTAGTTATTTTTATTTTAGTAATCGTGGTTACATTATATGAAAATAAAATGCCTGATGATTATTCACACTCGGATTATGAAATATTTTATGTCGAAGAAAATATTCTTGGTCCTGTAGAGAAAAGTAATGAGTATGAAAGCTTAACTGAAAAATTTAATTCTCAACTGAGTCATAATTGCAAATGTAGAGGGAATTGCGAAGAAGATTCTTGCTATTGCCTTAAAATTTCAGGTGGCGCCAACTATATTTCTTTTCTAGAAGAAACTTCTAGTAAAGATTTGTGCATTCTCAATAAAAAGAAAAATTACAAAGAGTTTCCTTTTATTGAATGCAATGAATTTTGTCAATGTTCTATGCAATGTGGTAACAGACTAGTTCAAAATGGACCTGTTAAAAATTTATTTGTTGAAAGATGTACAAATGAATTTAAAGGTTTAGGTTTATTTACAAATAGCTTTATTTTAAAAGGTACTTTTATATGTGAATATGCAGGTGAGATAATTACAAATTCACAAGTTTCATACCGACATAACTTGAACCAAACTCATAATAAAATGAACTATATATTTTGTCTCCAAGAACATGTTAACAATAAAACTATTCAAACTTTTGTAGACCCTAGCAAGTTTGGTAACATTGGGCGCTATATAAATCATAGCTGTGAACCCAATTCTGAAATTTTACCAGTTAGAATTAATAGTCCAATACCAAAATTATGTATATTCAGCTCAACTGATATATTCCCTGGCAATGAAATTACTATAGATTATGGTGAAAATACACAAAATAATACTTCTACTACTATCAAACAAAGAAAACAATGCTTATGTAAAAGCAATAATTGTAGAAATTTTATGCCTTTTGATATTTATTGTACTGTGTGAACAAGTTAATAATTCAAATTTCCCCAAATAAGTTGGAATATATCGATCTATCAGATTAATAAATTGTAAACATAAACATCTATAATTATAATGATTGTCATCATTTTAAAATGTGTTTTGTACTTTGTGTATAATTGGGAAAATTAAATTGTTTTAAGCAAAAAAAATTGTTTGATTATTATATTTTTGATGCACTTTGACCTTAAAGAAAAATTGTCGCTGAGTGATGGAAAGGACCAAAATTTATTTATGCCAATTAATAAAAAATATATATAAATATATAAATAATATATAATAATAATTACTTATAAGTTGCGACTGTTAATCCTAGTAAACTGTTGGGCTTGTTTATTTTCTTTTTAATTCTATGCAGTATTATAAGCAGTATATGCAGTATGGTAATGATAATCATGATATATCTTTTTGAATTCCTCATATTGAGCTCTTGAATTGGATACCCATATTGTTGTATTCGAAACTAAAAATTTTTTTTTCACTAAGTCCAATGGCGTCTCACAGCCGCAACGGCCACCATGATTATTATTTTGTTAACGTCACCTATCTAAGAACACTTGGGCTGCTAAAACAAATCTAACGATACCTCAATTATGTAAATCCGGTCAGCGGTTCTGGAGATATGAGGTAATAAAGAATATTACTAACATACATAGGTACATACAAGATACGCGCGATAAGTCGGGAAAAATACATACTTTAAGTTTCTTTTGGAACTACATACCTACGCACTATGCACTTATACTTCTAAATGGAAGTTGCTTGACAAGGTTTATAAACACTCAAGTCCAAGCAAACTTAGTTTCGGGCGGCAACTAGTTTCCAATAAATAAAAGTTCGCTAACCCCAACTTGATGCTTCACTATTGATTCGAAAAGTTTTTTTAAATTTTATTCATATTATACCTAGTAGATACGTTTGTTAAGGATACACAACGGGATGAATATGAATTATGTTATTCAATAATTTACTTATATTTTGCAACTTCAGAAAAATGGAATTGAAACTGCTATTCTCAATGTACAACAATATAGCCATTCTTGATGCCTAGCCTTGATTGATGATCCTGCAATTATGGAATTAAGTACTTACCTAAGTAATATTTCGTGCATTATAACATAATAACATTTTCGAAAAGCTTATATTTTTTAATTTAATTAATTGATAATATTTGTGTGTCAAATTCCTGCGTTCCCAACTTTTCTGGTCAGCTTTTTTGGATATATTATATTATTGGATATATTATAGACAGCAGTTGACTCCTGACTGGAAAAGCTACTATAAAGCATTGGACAAAAAAAATTAAAGAAGTAAGTATTCATTGAAATTATAACTTTTATTTATAATTGAAAAGAAAGATGATGAATTGAATGAACGTGATGCATTTTTATGATTATGTTTATGTCTGGTTCAAAGTTTTGAGTAGCAACCGGTAAATCCCCAGAAGCACAAGTTCCAAACCGGTGATATATTTGTTAAAATATCACTAACTTCTTTATTTGTGGCTTCAAGTGAGGAATAGAAAGATACAGGCGATAGAGCTGGTTATTACCCAACTACCCAATAATTTATACCCCACATAGTATGTAAAGTAAGAGATGGGAAACCTTCTTCTTCTTCCTGGCATTAATCCCGGCTATTACCGGGGTCTGCCTTCCTACTTAACCTACTCCACTTTGCACGATCTTTTGCGTCCTCGGTGGTTAGACTATTGGCTCTCATGTCCTGCATCACGACATCCAACCAGCGCTTCCTTGGGCGTCCGGGAGGTCGCGCCCCAGGAACTTGTATAGCAAGGCACTTGCGTCCGACATAGTTCTTAGGCCGGCGCGTAACGTGGCCAA
>JAKRZM010000263.1:597558-613101 GCA_036379175.1 Heliconius cydno galanthus
CGAATTACCACTTCATTTCAAACAATAAGGATAGATTGAGTAGATCTATACTATTTCTCTGTATATATGTTATTTAATCCTTGCATTCATTTTCAATTCATTGTCGTCTAATATCTAGTAACAGTGTACTTATAGTGATTTTATAGTGGTTTCTTATACAACAAAGTGTGTCACTGTTCTATTTCGACCTCCTCACCTGATTATTAATTATTATAAATGTTAAATATTTCATCTAGCTGTGTCTAAAATTATAAAACTTATACTTATACTTAAATAGTTATAAATATCAATCTTAATAAATTTATATACATATGTTATAGTTAGGGTTGCCGACTTGCCGTCCGTTCAATGAAATATATTTCGGGTCTATTTACAATGTACCGCCGAAGAAATATTAAATTATGCCTAATTAAGTAATGCTAGTTATACAGTCTTGACCCATTAGTTATTTAACCCCAACGTACTCTATATATAGTATGTACCTACACTATATGTTTATAAGCATGCAAAAGCACGCTAGAATAATGTGATTTCATGGAATGACTGAGAGACAATGTTGTAAATAAACAGTAAAGATTAAATTTGCTTTTACTAGAACAACAACTTCTAAAGTACAGACAGACAGTGGTAATATAATTAAAAAGAACTGAAAATAATTTTTCAAATTTATTTAAAAAAAACATTTCTTGAGGCTGTGTCGAGGCAAAAGCAGGGCTTTGAGTTCCGCCACTCAACACACAATGCCTCCAGATATTGGCGGAAAGGAGGGAGAGGAGTGTATTAACACTAAGCACCCTCCGCCTACTCTGCGGCATGCGGGATATAGCGTGAAACGGATGTGAAAAAAAGAAATAGGATAAAATTCTATACTATTATCTATATATATAAAAGGACTTGTCCTCACTGACTGAGGTAAGACGCACGCACAGCTGTAACCGCTGATGGTAGAAACGTGAAATTTTGTACAGATGTTTACTTTCGTAATCTGGACATCCACTAAGAAAGGATTTTGAAAAATTTTAACCCTAAAGGGGTGAAATAGGGGTTGAAAGTTTGTATAGTCTTTTTTTAAATAGTCACCGATTTTTACAAAATTTGAAATTCAGACTCTTAAATAGATTTCATTGATCACGTGTTTCGTGATTTTTTAGAATACACCTCTTAAGGGTGCAAATAAGGGGTTGAAAGTTTGTATGGAAAAATCTTTAAAAGGCCACCGATTTTTATAAAATTTGAAACTTAGACTCTTAAAGTATTTAATTGAACACATGTTTCATGGTTTGTTAGAATTCACCCCTAAATAAGCTAGCGAAGCTGCGTGCGTCCGCTAGTATTACTATATTTTTATAGCTTATTTTCAAAAATATTATATTTTGCCGATGATATGTTGGCAACCCTAGTAGTAGTTAGCATATGTACGTTAACTTTATACGTTTTATTCTTAGGGAAATAAAATTGGTAATCGTCAATCGGTAAAGGGGGCTGCCCGCAATCTAAAAACCTAATTAACACAAAAATTCTTCAGTAGGAACTTCCAATTTTTTTATTATAAGGAAAACCCAATTATTTTAAATAGTATAATAATAGTATAATTGTATCTGTTTCCAATAAATTCGTACTTAACGATGTTTCCTAAACGAAAACAAATGAGCAGTTGGTAAATGTTCTTAATTATTAACGATAACGGATTTAAATCGATCATAATTACTTATTAACGCAACAATATATATATCTATCTAAGTATACGAAAACAGTAGATAAAGTAAGTCTGATACAAAGATATTTACACGAAAAAATAATTTAGGAAAATATAAAAAAAGAATTGATTTTTTTAAAGAAATAATATTTTGCCATAACAAGAGTTATTGAGAATGGTGAACATTTTGCATCAACATATAAAATTAAATGGAGGAATATGTAAAAAAACATTTGATGAAGAACAAACATAAGAACTGAATATGACTTCAATCTAAGCTAACTTGATAAAATATTTACAATACATAACAAATATTGAAAAAGAGGCGAAGAACATTAGATACAATTAATTTATACATAACGGTAATACTAGTGAATGACCGTCGCGAACTTGAAGATTTTCGTTATCTAGCGAAGGTTGGGATAGTTGGGTTCAAGTCCAATTTTATTCATCAATAGAAATAGCTTATTTTTATAGTGAAACCTGCGATAGTTATTACCTTTAAAAAAGTACAAAACAATAAAGAAATAAATACGTAAAAACTAAAATTTATAAAATGATTTAAAAAAAATCTTGGAGTCATATATTTTGTTTGCTTTTAGTTTACGTATTTCGGTTTTTTTAATGTGCAATCTAATTGCAACAATTTACGTAAATATTATCTGTATTTAACAACAAATAGGTATGTTATCTGGGCTCGGGTTCTTTCTTGACATTGGTAACATGAAAGTTGGTAACAAAAATAATGTGAGTTAATCATGCAACGACGTTATAGGCGACGACCTTTAACCCTTTTAAGCTGATTACGTCTCTTAAGATTTGCCATAGGTACAATAAAGATATTTTATTTTCTTACGTTGTATATAAATATCCCTAATAGTACAGTGATTGTAGTTCAGTTAATATATTGAAAAAAAAAAAACAGGACAAGCGCGAGTCTCGGGCGTCGGGCTTGCCCACCGAGTTTTCCATATAATGTTATTGTTAATATGTATCCATAAATGTTTATAAAATAAATTTTTATCTAGTTTATATTTATTGTACATATAATTTATCTAAGTATTGTGAGATCTCCAATATATTAAATAAGTTTTCCTCAATCTTGGTATTTTTAACTCTATGAACTTAAGCTAATACATTTTTCATCTAATAAGGATAATGCCATTGCATCGGACGAATAAAAACTGCGTTTTTACTTAAAATTTTTTCAAAGCGAAGAGTTTCAATTACTAACAGTTAACACGTTTTTCCGCATTTGGTAAAAAAATAATTTATTTATAAATTCTCAATTGGACTTCAATATAAATATGTTTGTATTGATTTCACATTTTGTAGATAAGTAGGTAAGTAAAGTAAATATAATCTTCACGTATATGTTAAATAAGTATATCTAACTTATTCCTGATTGGGTTAAACATTAAAATCCATACTATGTAATTATGATCGTCTGCAATAAAATATTACTTTAAAGTCATCCTTCTTTTTAGCTTCAGGCTTTTTGCTGCACATTGTCATTGGCATAGTCGTGTTGAGTGGCGGAACTCAACGCCAAATTTTGCCTGGTTACCATATCGAGGAAATGAAACTATTCAATATTCCATTCCCTCAAGTGGGAATCGAACACATAACCGTCACGTGCACAATCGCTCGCTTGTGTCCTTCGAGCCACGAAGCCACGAAGGCCTCAATTCCCTCTACAACTAAAAAAGTTATTTTGTGTTTTTAAATGTTTATAAAGATATGTATTTTGTATGTGTAGAAGTCATAATAAGACATTAATGTGTTTTTCATACGTAATATGTATATATGAACATGCTTCTCAACCTATGGTCGTAACGAATTACACTTGGTTACAAGTCACGACTTTTTTAAAGGTCGATCAGATCCATTAAAGTTAAAATAAAAAAGAAAAATACTCAACTGGTTTTTAACATCTAAAAGTATTATTATCAAAGCGCCATAGGAGCGCAGTTAAATCGTGTATTAAAAAAAAGATTTATGTCTTATCCTTGCGATCGTCTTAAGTGTGAACTCCATATATCTCTCTCTCTATATATATATTCTATCTCTCCATATCTCTCCATATATGGTATCTGTTTAAGGCATAGTGTTGCCTCTAAATTAATTATTTTTCTATAAAATAATTAATATGGTGTGCTTAAATACTGCTTACCTTAAATAAATGTGATCGATATTTATATTAGTTCCGCAATTGTTCGTACACTTAGAAATACGCTTAGAATTTAAGACACGTTACTTGCTTTCTTTTTAAATAGGTCAATATAGGTATACCTGTATGTAGGTGCCTGCACAAACGTTCTTAAAATGGTAGGCAGGATTATATGCGACTATGCAATTAAAATAACATTGTTACAATCGTACCCAGTCTGACCTATTATTAACTTAACTAAACGTATTTATTTTTTTTTTTTTTACTAGTTTACAAAGTACACAGAAAAGCTACTGACATAAAACTTTCCTTCTTTTTTAAAAAGTTTTAACAATATTAAGAAAAAAATCGGACCCGAATATATATCAGATTTAGGTGGTAGCTTCATATGACAACAGTTATTTGAAATGTAAATTAGCATAAAAATAAAACCGACATCGATATAGGGGAATTGTGCTTAAGATGACATACTTTTTGTTTGAAGACAAATATTTCAAATAAATAAAGTGATCTGAGAACAGCATATTGCGTATGCTATTATATATTTCATAATCAACGAAATTATTCTAGTTTCAGAACAATCATCTTTCAAACATCATAAAAACAAANGTAGGTGCCTGCACAAACGTTCTTAAAATTGTAGGCAGAATTATATGCGACTATGCAATTAAAATAACATTGTTACAATCGTACCCAGTCTGACCTACTATTAACTTAACTAAACGTGTTTATTTTATTTTTTTACTAGTTTACAAAGTACACAGAAAAGCTACTGATATAAAACTTTCCTTCTTTTTTAAAAAGTTTTAACAATATTAAGAAAAAAATCGGATCCGAATATTAATATCAGATTTAGGTGGTAGCTTCATATGACAACGGTAATTTGAAATGTAAATTAGCATAAAAATAATACCGACATCGATATATGAAATTGAGAAGCGCTATTAACTAGCATTTTTATTTAAGTCACTCCGATTTCCTAATATAAGATGTTTTCAAAAGAACTGCCTTCCGAACCGGCAGTGGTAGCTTTTTGTTCATATGTTCATTCGACGATTCAAAAGTGCTTATAATAAGTTTATTTGAATAAAGAATATTTTGAATTTGAATTTAAATTTTCCTTATCCAAGCAAAAGCACATTATATCTTTTTAAGAGATGAGGTACATATATGTAATATTTACAATATAACTATTTAATGATTATTAATTAATTTCAGATCCATAAAATGAAGCCTCCATTATGTATACTGTGTACATTAGCTATGTTTCTAATATGCGTTAACACCGCTACCATACCAACTGAAGATCAAACTATCGTAGTGGCCAAAGCTGATGATGATGATGTTAGCGAGGTAAGTTTTGAAATAATTTTATTTATTTTATATCTAATATGGATCATAGCAGAAAATAAAAAAAAAATGGTCCTTAGAAATGTTATTGATGTATAAAAACACAGACAAACAGTTACTGTATATAAGCAACGATAGGCGCAGAAGCATGAGCGTGTGGCTTTAACGCAACGGTTGTGAATTCGATTCGGTGGAAGGTGGAGAACGGAGTGTTTTAACACTAGGTTCCCTTTGCCTACCCTGCTATATACGATAAAGAATTCTTGATTTTTTTATATAATTAAAATAAAATTAAAAAATATCTCTGCTTTGATAAAGGCTACAGCTACATCGGAAATGGCTACAGAAGAACCAAATGCACCTATAAAATTGACAGAAATGCTAGTACAGTCAGAGGTGTCTCTCCGCTACGCGCATACCGCTGTGGTAACGCACGTAAGGAACCCAGCGCGTCGGTCGCAGGAAGCTTCCTTCCACGTGCTATTACCTGACACAGCGTTTATCACTGGCTTCGTTATGTGAGTATTTAATTATTTCCTATTACAAATTCTAATTATAACTTAGTTGGTCATATTAAGTTAAGAAATAAGCTTTTGCAATATGAATATATATATTTTTTTGGTTTTGGTTGGTTGAAAAATTTTAAGTAGAAATTCTAAAACATCATCGTTAAAAAAATACTTTTATATAGTGAATGATAGAAATACTTGTGAATACGTTAGTTTTTTTATCTTGAATGTCATCTACTCACCACAAATACGCCTATTAGCTTACAGATATCAAGTTCTGTACGTAACTTTTTATTGTTAAGTTCGTATCGTATTTACGGAAACTGTAATAAAACTCATCGAGAATATATATATCTTACTTTTTACCCATCTGTCTTACCGTTTATATTAAAAATATTTTACCTAATCGACAGCATTACAAACTATTAAAATTTTCTCTAAATTATTATTTTTTATGAATATGTTTTATGTGGAATTTATTAATTTAAGGACATTGAGTGGAAAATCATATAAGGCATATGTGAAAGAAAAGGAAGAAGCAAAGAAAATTTACTCTGATGCAGTTTCTCAAGGAATTGGAGCTGCTCATGTAGCTGCAAAGTGAGTAAAATACTGATACCACTATTTCACTTCAATTTTTTTTATAATTTTAATGATAAATATTCCACAATTTTCCAGAGCACGTAATTCAAACCACTTCACGGTAACAGTAAACGTTGAACCAAATAGTAAGGCAACCTTCAATTTGACGTACGAAGAGCTTCTAGTAAGACGCAATGGAGTCTACAACCATGCCATTAATCTGCATCCCGGCGCTCTGGTTCCTCACATGGAAGTTCGTGTACATATTAAGGAATCCCAAAAGATAAAGCTGCTTCGTGTGCCTGAACTTAGAACTGGAAATGAAATTGATGCTACAGAAAGTGATGCTCGTAAGAATTTCAAATATATTTGTAAACATTACATTTATTTGTCTTTGAAAAATAATATGCAACTTAATATAACTAAACTATTTATTATTTCAGAAAACACAGTTGCTGTTATCAAAAAATCCGATGATAAAAAAGAAGCTACTATAACATTTACTCCAGATCTAGAAGAACAAAAACGACTCGCTCGAGTATTTGCAGTAAGTAATATTAAATACAATCCACAAAACTAAAAGTTATCATATGGAGACTTAAAATTAATAAAATATTCCAGGATAATCTTAAAAAAACACAATCTCACCATTGGTACTCCAATATTGACGAAGACAACAACAATGAGGGTGGTATTGGGCAGTTTGTAGTCCAGTATGACGTTGAACGACCCGATAAAGGAGAAATTTTAGTAAGTTCAATCGTAGAAATATATTTCGTTACAGATATAAAAAAATATATAAATTTGAAAATAACATTATTAAAGTTATATTACATTTTTTATATTGGATGTTTATAATCTTCAGGTTAATGACGGGTATTTTGTCCATTTCTTCGCACCACAATCCCTGAGTCCATTGAGCAAGTATGTAATATTTGTATTGGACACGTCAGGCTCTATGGGCGGGCGTAAGATTGAACAGTTACGAGCGGCCATGCGCGCCATTCTCGCCGATCTCAACCCCAACGATTACTTCAGCATTGTTGAATTTAATTCTGACGTTCAGGTAAACATGTCTCCAATATTTATCTAATTATTTGATTGTCCGAAAACTCCAATTGGAACTGATAGACTTGTGCTTAAAATACTTAAGGATTATGGGCTCTAATTATATTTACAAATTTCTGATCTTATCTGATTAATTCAAAGATATCTAATATTAATTAAAAATAGGTGCATGAACTTAAAGAAGCTGATGAACCAGAAAAACCACGCTCTTATTCATACCACTCGTGGAGGTCAGAGTCTAAGCCAGTCGTACTAGTGCCACCGTCCCACGCGTCTCCCGAGAACATTGCAAAAGCACAGATAATTGTATCGAGACTGTCTGCATCTGGAGGTAACAGAAATTACTAGAAATAACTAAACATTTATGTATTTTTATACATATTATTACAAGCAGTAATTATCTTATTTTTAAAGCTTTTTACATGTATAAACTCTTGAAACTTTTTGAAGGTACCAACATCTATGATGCTCTTAAAGTGGCTCTGGATCTCATCCATAAGGCTTATGCAAACAATCATTCTGACTCCAGCAACAAGGAGATACAAAGCGCGGATATAAGTAAGTTTTTTTTATCATATATATTAATTATTACTTACAATTATTCGTTTTTAATAGCTTTAAGAATGGTGTTTATATCAGTTTTCTGATTTAGATTTGTACCGAAACGAGTACGTTTCGAACACTTTCTAGCACTAAAAAAACTTTTTAAAAAACTAACCCCAATGTTTGCCCCTTTTGGAAGAAAAAAGTGGTTACTATGCAAAATTTAAAAATATATTAAACAGAAAGAAGAACCTACACCACAAATTGAAAGAACCCATTTTTTATATTTAATTTTACAATAATATAGGTGATTTGGAGCCTACCATCATCTTCTTGACGGACGGTGATCCGACCGTTGGCGAGACCAGTACTCAGCGTATCATCTCTCACATGACTGAAAAGAACTCTGGTCAGAAAAAAGCTGCAATCTTCTCACTCGCTTTTGGTCAGTACATAAAAAAATATTCTTCCATTAGTTTTTGGTCTTTTATTGTAAAATATACGGATATAAACGTTGTTGAAAGAGATGGCTTAAAAATCTTAAAATTATGATTTTTTAACGTCACGCTGTATGCCCCAAATCTGTAGCAGGATAGAGAGAGGGGACCTCATTCCGTTTCTGACGCACTGCCTAACTCTTAACATTCTAAACTTAACATTTGTAATTGTAACACAATAGGCGAGGACGCAGACCGCACTTTCCTGCGTAAACTCTCTCTCCGTAACGACGGTTTCATGAGGCACATCTACGAGGCGGCCGACGCTGAGCTACAGCTGCGCCACTTCTACCAGCAGGTGTCGTCGCCCCTGCTCGCCGGAGTGCACTTCGTCTATCCACCTAATCAGGTAAAGTAAAGTACGATCGAAGCGTCGCGGCCGTCCTGAAATCAGATTTGGTTTCAGGATTTTTCTTTCCTTTTGACAGTGTAACAAAAAAATACAAAAAATTGTAGCTCATTAAAGTTTAAAGATTTGTCGCTCGCTAAGAAAAAACAAAGTAAACAAATATGTTTACTACTTTTTAAAAACTACGAATAAAAAATTATGCATATGGTCTCCTTATATCTCTCTATTTGTTAATTTTATCAATATGGTATAAATGAGTTCTTTTTTTTTTATTACACCAGAAACATAATTTATGTTTAGGTAGGGTTCAAAAAATTGTCAAAATTGACCAAAAATTATAAATTTCTCTCTTTTTCGAAAATGCTTTCCGTATTATTTGGAGTAATTTAAATTTTGTGTAAATAATTTTTTAAATAAAGTTTCATGTTCATATTTCACAGATTAAAGAGGGCTCAGTGACTAAAAATAAGTACAAGGCCATATACGATGGTTCGGAAATCGTAGTGGCGGGACAGCTCGGGTCGGGCGTCATCGAGTTGGAGCCGACTGTACAGGCGTTCTGCGCCGACCCTCACGACCACCGCAAGGTATACCAAGAAACAAAAACCATATTTTTTTTAGTTTCACGCTGTATCCCGCATATAGCAGGGCAGGCTGAGGGAACTCGTGTTGAGTGGCTGACTCAGTCAGAAAATATTAATAATTAATAATTCATTTTCCCGAGTGGAAATCGAGCCCAAAACCGTTACGTTTATTGAGTGGTTCACTACGCTGTAGTGGAGTAGAGTGGAGTGGAGTAGAGTAAAGTAGAGTGGCTCAATATGACTACAAAAGTTTTAAATGGTTAAATTGAAACGTCACACACAGACAAACTTGTAGCTATAATAAATACACAGTTTGTTAAGTCTCTTTAAAAATATATATTGCTTTTACATTAAAATTGTGCTCCAAATCTACGTGCATTATAGTTCCGGCATATCTAAGACGATACTATTTACATATTAAATGTTTATAAACAGAAACCATACGAGGTGCGTCCAGCTCTGACATCAGGACCAGCGGGTGAATTCCTGCCGCTGGAGCGCATGTGGGCGTACCTCAGCGTGAAGCAGTTGCTGGACGAGCGGGAGGTGTTGGACAGCCCCAAGGATGTCGAGAAACGCGCACTAGATATAGCTCTCAAGGTAAGATTCCCTTTTAGAACAGATTTCGTACTTCAGTATTACTTAGTTGTAAATAAACTTATTTATTGATTTTATGACGATTTTGTTAGTGTAAGTTACTTGTACTTCACAAACCAGCTTAACGCCTATCCCGTATCCTGCGCACAGCAGGGTAGGAAGAGAAAACCTTCACACTTAAGACACTTCGTTCCCCACTTTCCGCTGAATTTTCCAAGGCATTGCACCTCCAGTGACGGATATCAACGCCGGACTTTTGCCTTGGTATCAGAGCGAAGAAATGATCTACTACTACTTGTAGTTCATGGTTTCAAATTCCTTTGGCGTTTTAAGTTCTGTCAAATATATCAAGTAGTCGTATAGGGTCATTAAATTTATCTTTCTAAACCGATTTAAAAAGTGAGGTTCTCATTTCGAATGTAGGTAAATACTGAATGTTTTACGCCAATTATGAAAGAAGTTTTATACCACTAGGATTTTTTGTTTATTTAATCACCATTGCAACGATATAAAATTCATTCATCACATTGATATAGTTAGCGCAAGATTTGAACCAACAACTCTTATTTATGTTATTATTTCACGATTAATTCTCCATTGTAGTACATATTTACCGTTTATATACCCCAATGTTAATTTAATTTATAAATAAGCATAGTACGCACGTTTTATTCATTAATATTTTATTTTATTTTATAGTATGCCTTCGTGACACCGCTGACTTCTCTGGTAGTAGTAAAGCCCAATGCGACCGATGCGGTCAACGCAGAGTCTGTTGATAACAACAATAAACCTTGTAAGTATTCATTTATCAATTTAGTAATTGGTAATAGTAAATATGGTGTTAATTTACTCTATAAAAAATACTGTCAAATTTTATGAAGGTACCAACCTAAATTAACCTAAATTAGCCAAGCGTAAAATCTTTTGATACACACAATTATTTAATTTACTGATATAATTATTTTACCAAATATGTTTAAAGAAAAGACACACTCTTACTATTAAAATTTAAATTAATAATATAAAAATGTTATTCCAGCTTTCGGTTCTTTTCTACAAAGTCCATCATTCGCTTCGTACCCTGGTAAGAAGTATTTTTTTATACCTTATAGGATTAAACATTTTATTTTGGTAATCATATACAGTGTGTAAGCGTCAGCGCTCCTTTTATGGGAACAGCATATAGGGTGAAATATTTCAAACCCATGCCTAAAGAAATTAATCAAGATACCTCAACAGTTTAGACGTAGAATTTAATTTCATTTCACGGTGTTTATCCATCCTGTATTTCGACCTTACATCCTGTATAACCGTGTGACGCAGTTACGCATAGATACCAATAACGTAAAAGTGTTTACGTTGTAGTAAGTGTACTACCTCAAAAATACTAGTAAAGGTTAAACAACTTTGAACTTTATCGCCAATATCTACGATTCGATTTCGGAATCGGGCGTTTGCGGCGGTGTCGCTTTGATAGGTTTATGTGTGCGTGCGACGTCCTTACAAATGGCGTTTTATTTTACAACGATAATTTTATTATTTATTTTGTTTGAAAAAGAACTTTTTCATTTCTGGGATTTTTTAAAAATTGTATTAGGCTTTTATAGAGTAGTTAAAACTGTGGTTTCATTTAAAGTAGTGCTGACAAAAACACTCTGTATATTCACTAATTGTAAACTTCATTTGGGCACGATAACAGAATATTAACTGTGCATGCAAAAATAAAAAAGTACAAATATCTACTAAGAACACTAAGCTTATAGTATATTTTATTAGCTAAATGTATGTTTAATGTGATATAATAAATAATGTCGTGGAATTAGATATATATCGTGGAATTAAATGATGATGATGATGATAATGATGATGATATCAAGATACAGTGGAAAACTGACTGATTTTTTGCTTTCATCAACAGCACATATAGGAATACCAGCCCCCGCTAACATGCCAGTCCACTATTCGATATCTGGTATGATTATCAATTAAAATCTTAAAAATCTTCATTAATTTCTAAATTCTGTTTAATTTCTTTTCGGAAGAAAAAAGATTTTTTTCTTTTTCTCTGAAACTTTCAAACATTCTACGACATCCTTTTCTTTCCGCCTTGTTTCCTATAAAGTATATATTTAAACTTATGTGTTTTATTGTTATATATTTAAACTTATGTGTTTTATATTACTTATAAATGACAGAGAGGCGACAATATCAAATAAATAATTATAATCCTACAGTAATTAACGACATGTTGACCATTCTGCATTCTACATTTATTAAATCAAATTTTGCATGTTTTTGGGATACATGTATTTGGTAATAAAATACATATCATATAAAGTTAACTCATTAACAACATCTTTAGGGATTACATTTATAGTGACCATATAAAAATAAAATGGCCAAACTACTGATCAAAAATGTTAAAAGGAATAAAAATATTGCGATATATTATTTTTCAACGATATACCGAATGACAGTCTAATATTGAACAACTTCGTTAAATCGTGAATCGTAACGTATAAATATGTTTAGGGGGGATATCCTTGAGTGAAGCAGCACAGTCGTTCGTGGTGGATGAAGAGGAAGACTACGCTGGTGAGATATTAGGCATTAGATATATTTTCATTTTGAGTTCCGCCCCTCAACAGGCAATGCTTCCAGAATTCGGCGGAAAGTGAGGAGCAGAGTGTCTTAACATTCCCTCTATCTACCCTGTTATATGCGTGAAGCTGAAAATAAAAAAAAATCCTGGTTTATGGTTAGCGTAGGTATATAATAATTATTTACATATAAGAAATTTTGTAAATTATGTTATCTAAATTACAATATGAACTATTTAAATATTTTACACCACATCGCTAATAAACACGAAGTTGAGAGAGATATAATGTTATTAAAATGTAATTTATTGCTTATACGTAGGTTTACATACTTGTTTACGTCTACGTAAATATTTTCTCGATTATGTTGACGTTTATTTTACTCTAAATTTCCGGCGTATCCGTAAACGTACGAACTTACGGTCGTTTATCAATTATATTAGTGGATAGAAATAAAAAAAACAATGGGACTATATATAAAAACACATATATAAAAACAACTGCATATATTATTGGTCCAGAGATCAGCACACACTGGAATTTGAAGATCATGCTCATATGATTAATCATGGGTAATTTTTATTTTCTTTTATTTTTTTGTAAAACCTTTTTATTGGAAACTTGGCACACATTTTATTATTATTTCATTTCATTTTCACCATCGCATTAGCTAATATAATATTATTAAACTTTATGCTCGTTTTGTGGGAAATTAAGTTTAGATTATATGTTTTGGCATTGCTTTGCATGAACGGGACGTGGGCCCTCTTTGTTTGTTAATATCTGTATTCTTCTATATTCTAAGATTTTTACACGTGTTTGTGGTTTGCGCTATGTTTCTTAATACGTTGCTTTAAAGGTATGCGAAGTATTCATATTATCTACCTCTGAATTATAAAAAAAATCCTCATTTCAGGTAGACCGTTGACAGGTTATGGAAATGCTGTGCCTTTATCACTAGGAGGTATATATTATGATATATTATAATAACACTAAATGACTTTCTTCTTTATAAAAATGTTTTTTATATTTAAATAATATTTTCATGAATATATTATACTTATTTTATAGCAGGAGCTCCAATACGTTCATTCAGCTCACCGATGAGCCGTAAGTGTGCTTTGCTCTTTTTTATTTTAATTTTCTGTAAGGTACAATAAACTAACCCAACGCTTTATTCTAATACTTATAAAGGTATTTATTTTGTGTAGATAACCCTTATATAATTTTCGGTAATGGACTTTCATACAGATTCTAAATGCAGTCGATATTTTAAAACGAAAAAAATCCTATAAGTTTTCGGTGCACAAATTGTATTTACCTTTACTACCGTCTGATAAATATAAACGTATCTATAAAAATATTGTTATATATCTAAAAAAAATGAATCACAATATTGACAATATTTTTTTATATAGCACGTTTCGACGTTGTTACCGCTGACGCAGGAGTAAACTATCGTAAGTCCTTAAATATATATACATATATAAAATTCAATCACAGATTTTTAAATAAATATTCTTTTTTAATTATAACACAAAAAAAAGATTTTATTTGTAAAATTTTTATATTTTAATAATATTTGAATGATTTGTGTTAATTTTATTGTTCTAAAGGAAAAATATTATTTAAAAAAAAATAATAAAATTTAAAATAGTGTACGTAATATTATTACATTGTTTTATAGAAATGATGGGGAACAACGACAGAATTAGTGGGGGTTCGTTCAGAATTAGTGGGGGTCCGTCGAGTAAGTGTCTAATCAAATTTAACATAAATCTGATCTTTAATGGTAGGGATTGGAAGAGATCACTCGTTGTAATAAGGCTGCTTTTACATCAAATTTTTCTTTTATTTTTTATTTGTTTTATTATTAAGTCGGTGTAATAAATTATTAAATTAATAAATCGGTACTACGTATTACATACTATATAAATAAATATTTCATATAAATCTAAAATATCTCAAAGATAGGGTAAAAGATTAAGCTAGCGAAAGATTTAGCTATAAGTAAAAAGATATCAATATTCATCATAAAGTAAATAATCAATACAATATTTTTATATAGCATCTTACGACTATGATACATCGGACTCGAATCCACCACTAACCTTACGTAAGTTAAATATAAAATTAATTTACAAATTTTTGAAATAAATGTTAAATTTTCAATTATTTAAGAAAAAAATAAGAAAATTAAGCTCATAGTTGTTTCGTTGCGCGAGTACTCAACACGCAATGCCTTCAAAATTCGGTAGAAAGTGGGAATCGGCAGTTTCTTAATGAGATCTGTTAACACTACGTTCCCAGGTTCCCTCTGCTACCCTGCTATGTGCGTGAAGCTATAAAAGAAAAAAATCTAGTTATATGTAATATTACTTAACGTTTTTAAATTACTTTATAGACATTATTGGGGGCGAAAGCGACAGGACCTTAATTACTGGGGGTATGTCCAGTAAGTGCTTAAATCCAATTTGACTTAATTATAGTTACATACTATACATACATACTATTTCATACAAATCACATGAGGTTAATATATTTCACATATTTAAAAAAAAAATGATTATTTATATTTATTAGTAGATATTCGTTATTTCTTCGCGTTGTACTACGTTCCCAGGTTCTCTCTGCTACCCTGCTATGTGCGTAAATCTAAAAAAAGAAAAAATCTATGTAATATTACTTAACGTTATTAAATTACTTTATAGACATTTTTGGGGGCGCAAGCAACGGGAACATAATTAGTGGGGGTATGTCCAGTAAGTGCTTAAATCAAATTTGACTTAAATATAGTTGTATATATACATATATACATAATATTTCATATAAATTATATATAGTTAATATATTTCACCTATCTTAAAAAATATGATTATTTATATTTATTCAAATTCAAATTCAAAATATTCTTTATTCAAATAAACTTATAATAAGCACTTTTGAATCGTCGAATGAACATATGAACAAAAAGCTACCACCGGTTCGGAAGGCA
>JAKRZM010000263.1:617675-656734 GCA_036379175.1 Heliconius cydno galanthus
GCACAAGCTTGCGGCTGTACGCGCGGTAGGTTGTGGGTTCGACTCCCATTCCAGGAATGAAAATCTTTATGATTGATGTAATAAATAAAGGTCTTAGTTAGAATCGATTACTTTAACCGGGGGCGCTGTAGAAATAGTATAGTTAGGAGACTTCCGTGCTACAAATGTCAACTGTCAAATATAGTACTGCAATGTGTCAATGTCACTGTCAATATCAAATGGCCCGCTCTTTTCATTTTGTTATTAAGTTACCAATTTAAGCGGGAAGACATATTTGGCCCTCATATACTTGAGGTTACACGTGTGTAACAAATCACATCGACTACGATGTGATTTGTTACTAGGTTGTTAATAGCTCATTATTAGCAAGTTATAAAGTAATTTAAATGTTTTAATTAATAAATATTGCGAATTGGTTAAAAGAGCTGCTATAATTAACACTGAGCAAATACCTATATGTGTTTTCGAATGTTGTTGGTGTTTTATATAGGTTTCTAGTTATTTAAACCTCAGTTTATAGTTATTTTGATTTTTAATAAATAAGATTGTATTTGTAACAATAGTGTTGTATAGTTTTCTTTTGATATTTCACTTCTGAAACCTAATTGTATAATATATTACATTGTACTGCAAACAATACATTTCATTAATTCTAAAAAAAGTCCGGGTAAAAAAGACCGTATACCGTAATCGGAACTTATAAATAAGTCACAATAAGGTATTTTGTGATAATTATAGTAATATAACTGGAAAAATACCAATAGTTATCTATCACAAGTTTTGTTTTATCTTTAATTCATACCCTATGGTTCTTAGAATGTATGTAGATAAAAAAAATAAAAATTGACATTTGATTTGACAATGAATTGATATTTTCGAGTCTTGACATTTGTCTGTATTCTATAATTCTATATTACGTTTTTTGGATTAAAATAGGCATTTTTATTTAAATAATAAAAATAAAGGTATGGTTAATTTAGTCGATACTCTTATGATTAATACGGTGACGGAAGGAGCAATGAATATTTTACGCAATATCGTAAGTTTTCAACTTGCACAATATTGCCATCTGCATTTTGTCTTTATTAGATAAAACTAAAGACAAGCAGAGTATTTTGATAAATATTTAATCTAAATCTATAATTGGCAGGGCGTGTTCAAGAATAATACGGTGACTCCACCTCCTCCGATCCTCATAAAGATGCCGCTATGGCAGTTAGCCCAAGAAGCTGGGCCTTTTGTAAGGCTTGCAGGGATAAGTGGAGCCACAGCTGTAGTTTTGGGTGCAATGGGTGCACATCGTACCTTTCCAGAAACAGAAACCAAAGAAGACCTAAGAAAAATATTTGAAACATCAAACAGATTCCATTTCTTACATACTTTGGCTCTCATGACTGTACCACTTTGCAGGCGACCATATATTGTAAGTTTTGACCACTTCACTTAATGATAATTGTGTAAATATGATTGCGGATCCTTTTTGTAGTAAAATATGTTAATTCATTATATCATTAAGACACTTCCATACCACACCACCAATGAAATTCTGGAGGCATTGTGTGTTAAGTGGTGGAAATGAATATCAGGCTTGAATGGATGCTTTTAAAGGGTTGTTAATTGAAAGTAAAATAATATCTATATTTCATTAATAGTATTAATCAAATATAACTTTTCCTAATACTAAATATTAACACTGTCTTTACACATATTATATTAAGTAGAGTAGAGATGTGCCTATTATAACTTTAATAAACTAACTGATTAGCCAATTAATAGGTTGTAGAGGCGATTTTCCAGGTGTCTAGTCAGCTAAGCCTAACACAATTTTAAAGATTTCCCTGATGTTTTCTTATTTTTCAATAAAGTAAGAGTACAATTAATATTACATTCATTGCCAACTATTACCAACTAGTTGGCTTATCTCTAATATTAGTATTAAAATAATTTAATATATTAAATGTTTACATTATCAACTTCATTTAATTAAATTCTTATACATATAACTTATTATATAATTATTAAAACATAATTTCAATTGTTTGACAGGCTGGCAGCTTCTTTATAGCAGGAATGGGTCTCTTCTGTGGAACCTGCTACTATCATGCTTTCACCGGTGAAAGAAAGTTTAGACGTCTCACACCTATTGGAGGCTCATGTCTTATATTGGGTTGGATTGCTATGGTATTGTGAATTCCAAATGTTCAAATCACAATTTTGGTAGTGAACAATCCATATAAGTGTTAGGTCAATGGTGTTAGGTAGTCATTCCAGTAAATGTTTTATAATTATTGGTGTAGATTTTGGTTTTTCATTTGTTAATTACTCAATTCCTTTTGATTGTAAATAATAAGTTTATTGACAAGTTACTGTAGATGTAGGAAGTTTTATCATTGTATAATTATAATAAGTGGAAGCATTTTGAGTAAACTATTCAGATTGATTGTTTTTTTAAATACTTTGTACCAAAATAACTATATTTGAGGTTATTAAAGTATGCCAATTAAATCAAACAGGAATTCTGTTAGATTTTAATCATTTTTTAATTAACAAGCAATATACAAGAGATATTTCGATGGTCCCTAGCTAAAGTATCGAAAGTGACAAATTAAAACTAAACTTCTTAAAAGTTCAAAGACCTCAGGGACAGAGTACCCTCTTCCCTACCCAACCGGTGTCGCTGTAAAAGCCAATAATGCTAACAGCATTAATCTCAAGACCAAAATAAAAGTTCAAAAGAGTGATTACCTAAGGACCATTGTTTTTAATGATATCAAATCAATTATTTTAATCAATTTTACTTAACAGTTATTCAAATTGAAATAAGAGCACCATATCTTGTAATAGTAAGTGTATCAATTAATCACAAAATGTTGTTGTAATTGTGAACAATTAATATGACTTGTTAAAAGTAATACATGTGTTTTATTTATAACTGTTTCCTTTGTCAGGTGGAATGTGAATACTTCACAGATGCTGTCTTTGTCCTCACTACCATACTGCCAGTATAATTTTCAAGCAACAAGAAATAAAACACAGTATTGGATCGATATTGTTTATATGGTTTTTATTGACATTGTTACATATTAAATTTTGCACTTTCTCTTAATCTTTATGTTTCTTAAATTTTAATCAAAACATACATGGTTTGGTATTAAATGCTATGTTATGTGGGCTCTCGAAGGAGATCTAATGGTCCTTCATAAAGTACCTTATATAGTAAAATATATTGATATAAGAATATTAGGGGTGGTGATCACCAGTCACATACCGGGCGAGAATCGTCCATGGACCTGGAGTGGCATACATCCCCACCTTAACCTACCATATTGAGAGTTTTTATCTAAATAAAGAAATATACAAAGCTATCACATTAAATTAACACAAAATATAATTATTAACATATCTCTGTAAACTAAAAATCTAAAAGAAAATGAAATCATAAACGTGAGCACTTTAAGTGTCCGTCACATAGGAAAATAAAACACTCTGATTGCACATAAAGGAGTCCGGAGCTGTCGCGCCGCTATTACGAGAGACTGATTAATTATATCACTAACCGCATTCACACAGATTATACGAGACAGGTAGTACTACGGGAGCATGGATGAGGGGGAGTGTTCAGGACAGGTGGAACGAGTGCTGGCCCTCGGAGGCGGCGAGGCGCAACTTGGCGCGCATTACTTCCGCGCTGCTGTAGTCCGGCAGCTTCAGATAGTTCACGCACGTCATCACCGACGGCAGGTACTCGTCGGGGTCGAGTGACTCCAGCGACTTGCGCACAACCGTCAGAGGTGGATTTAGTGCCTTAAAACCTGTAACATATTATATTAAATTAGTTTTGTAAATAAATATTGTGCATATAAATGATGATTTACTTACCGTGTTCCCCTGAAATACATTCTAAAACTCCAATATAAAAGTCTTAAAACTTAGTCATACCTCCAGTGGGCAAGCGTGGGCTTCCGGTAACAAACTGCAAGAAGAGACGTTGCTCCTCTCGGTTGTAAGAGGCTAGTATATCAATGAGCATCCTTATAGCGCGTGATTCTGCGTTGTAGCCGTGGTCAGGGCGTATACATTCACCGAGCATACGCGGATCCCATCTTTGATCGCGTCCACCTAGTGAATAAATTTAATTGTTAAAGCGGTTTCAATATAAATATGAGCTTCTTTTTGTTTCCCTCTCAAGAAAAGAGACACAAGTGTGACTGTAATCGCAAAAGGTTGTGGTTGTGTGTATTGGGAGGCAAAGCACTGTTAAAATCAGCCACTGAACACGCAATACCTTTAAAATTCGGCGTTAAATGGAGAATGGAATGTCTTAACGCTAGATTCCCCTCCTCTGTCTACTCTGATGTGTATGAAATACAGTGTAAAGCTAAAAAAGATAGTTGTTTTATGTACTGAATTACCTGAAAGTTACTGGAACAATTTTAAGTTATTTCCCCATTTTATAAAGTTAATTTCTTCTATTTATTTCATAAAGTTATTATCTTTATCTACATTAAGAACGAGGCTATATTTTAATTTGGAAAATTGATATGTTAATCATACCTGACGGGCTTCCACAAAACACTTGTTCCAATTCTTCAGGGTAAAATATTTTCAGATTATTCAAAGGGAATACAGATTCAAAACCCTCTTTAAATGCATCCAATTGCTTGGATACGCCTGCAACATATACACAGGATTAAAAAATAATCATAATAAAAAATTTACAAATACATATTATAAATGTGAAAGTTTATGAGGATGGATGTTTGCTTTAAATTCAAGCAAAGACTACTGAACAGATTTAGAAGAAACTTACATATCAGAATAACACATAAGTTTAAAAGTAATTTAAGATTTAATATAATTTGATTATAATAAGTTTTAAGCGGGCGAATCCGCCCATAGTTAGAAATATTCTAAGGAAAAAAAATAAGATATACCTTCGTATAATAACCAATGTGTGACAAGAGCTATATACTCGTGTAGGTTGTGTGCGGTGACGGGCAGGTCGCGGCCGCCCCGACGCAGCTCGGTGCAGCCGTCGCCAGGCAAAATGAAGTCCAGACCCAACTCCTCGATCGGACATCCGTCGAGCTCGAGAGCATTAATCTGTTGACAATAAGTTGTTTGATTGTATTACTTGTGTTGTCATTCTATTCGATTCTACAGAATGAATGTTGACTAAGTTAAAACTTTTGTAATTTCTGATTTTACTTAATATAATCACCACCATTAAAAAGATTACTATAACTATGAGTTAAGTTGTGAGCGCTCTATAAGTTAGTATTATTTACTATAGAAAGAATTCAAAATAGTTATTGTCATAGATTATTTTGTGCAATAAACACACTCTAATTTAGGGTATATTTCATGAGATATGGATATATTTCGTGTTACACAAACACATAAGCTTTACTCAGATAGCTTCCTCGACATTATATACTCTTAGACTAAGAGTCTTAGCCTACACTGATATGTAAATAGAACCATGAAATGGTCTAAGGGTATCCTACGCAATATAGCAGCCGGAACGCGGTCAGCCTATCAGTCTATAGGCAAAATATGTACAACACTTTTGTAGTTATAAAGTTGCTATGTAAAACCGTGAAACTATTCAAAAATATGCAATCACCATCTGAGTGCGCTGGTCGGGCGAGTGGCGCGAATCGGCAGCGAGCGACTGAGCGCGGTCGGCGACGCGGCGCAGGCGGCACAGCGAGCGCCACAGCTCGGGCGCCACGTGCCGCACGTCGCTCAGCCCCAGCCACGCCTGCTCGCTGACCACCCAGCGGTACATGCTTACTGACAGCGGTATGTCAACCTGGGAACATACGTTTTAATTAATTGAGTATAGGTTTAAGTATATAAGAGGCCAGTCATAGCGCAGGGGCAAAGTGTGAGTGTAAAAGCGACTGGTTTTAGTTTCAATCTCCACTCGGGAAAATTAAATATTTATTTAAATTTATATTTCCATATCTTCGCTCTGGTGTCCAGGCAAAGTTCGGCGTTGAGTTCCTCCACTCAGCACGCAATGCCTTTAAAATTCGGCGGAAAGTTAGGAACGGAGTCTCTTTATACTAAGTTCCTTCTGCCTATCCTGCTGAGTGTGATATAGTGTAAAGCTGATTTGATTAGATTTTTTTGATATACTCAAAGTGAACAAATCAATGCTGTGACGTCCGACACAATAAATAGTTCAATCCACAGTATTTATTATTTTCCGATTCTAATGAATGTAGTGTTGAGTTCAGGCAATGTTTCAAAGTCAGTCAACAGAAAGTGGAAAATGGAGTGACTTGACAATAGTTTAGTAGTTGACAAAATTGGTCCCCTTTGCCTACAGTATTATGATATTAAGGTAAGGTTCAATTACTAGATCTCATCGTCTTGGTAAAAACAGAACATCGGCCGATTGATGACAATACCTTTTGATTGTATTGTCATAGCAAACACACGTTCAAAATTATAAGCACGCATTTATTAAGTAGGAAAAAATTATAATATTGTAATAAAATGTAATTCAATATGAATTAGTAAAAAAATATTACCATCCTGGAGTCCATCACAGCTTTAGCCATAAATTTTCCAAGGAATCGGAATTTAGCCTTGACCCTAGAAAGATGTGAGGCGCGAGCGTTGCGACCGATGGCCTGCGGGAACAAGCCGCAGGGCCATGTGACGTACGTGGCATCGGGCGCGGGGGAGGGTATCGACGTCTCCTTCTCCAGGTCCGACGGCTCCGGGGACCGTTCTTCATCGAGGTTTAGAGCATCGCGCACGGAAGACGCTAACCTGGCCGCGGCCTCGGCCGATCTGTCCGTAACCACTGGTGGTTGGCTTTTAACTATCTCTCCACCGAAAGTAGGTTTCTGCTTGAAATTTTCGCTACCGTGCCACAGGTCCAGATCAGCACGTTGTAGCTCTTGAGATACCAAAGCGTAAAATTCCAAAGTAGGTCCGAGTCCCGTGCCCACCTCATTCTCATATTGAATTTCAAGCAAGGCCTAAAAATATTAAATCATTACAAAAATAATTGATTTTGAAAGAATGAATTGTATATTTTGATATACACATTCTCATAAGAAGACAAACGGCCATGTTGAGTTTCACAACTCAACACGGAATGTCTCAAAATTTATGACTGCCTTAATACTACTCCAAAAAACATCGAAACATGAATTTAAGAAAAAAAAAAGCAAAGAAGACAAACATACCTTAGAGTGCGCAAACTCATGCATGACGTGCTCAGCCTGGCGCAGCACAGAGTGTCGCTGCACGGTGCGCTTGCGGCGGTCAAGGCGCGGCGCTACGCGCTCGTCGGCGCCGGCGGCCGCGCGCTCCCCGCCCGCCTCCAGCAGCCGCTGCAGCGCGCGGTCACGGTCGAACGACACCACGTAGAACAGCAGGTGCCGACACTCGAACGGGAATACGAACGGACTACACGTAGTAACAAAAATATCGTTATATAGAAATTATTTCACCTGTTGTATCAATAGAAGATATATTTATTTAATATGTATGCTGTAATAAACTCACCAAGCGTAGGCAATCTTTTTCAACCACGGTGGCAGATTTCCTGTCATTATGACCAATGGATCTTGCAGTTGTCTATTAGCTTTGGCGGCAAGCTGCAAAATGGATATAATTAATAGTATACAAAAGTAGTAAAAATATGTACCTATAATAATAAATGACATGTGTCCTAATAATAATAATTCTTTATAAAAAAATAAAAAACAAAATATGAATAAAAATAACATCCAACGACCTATATTTACTAGTGCCTCCTTTTCATTAATTTAGAAAAAAAATTGGTGCTTCACATTGGAACTAAGTCTGTTATTTTATAATGATTTTAGCTTCAGCAATATATTTACCTTAGCATTAACAAACTCCGAATTAGGCACCAGCGGGCGGTGGTCGGGCAGGCACGCGGCGCGGTACAGCGTGTGCCAGTGGCGGCTGAGCGCGTGCAGCGCGCGCAGCAGGCTCAGCGCCGGCAGCGATGCGTCCTCCGCCTCGCCACCCCACGGCGACGCGCGCAGCATCACCACCAACGGGGACGCGCGTTGCGGGACTATGCCTTCTGTAAGAGGAACACATTCGATGCATTAGATAACGATGCCGTCGTTTGAGTCACAATGTAATAAAAATACAAATTCGAAACATACCATTCCACAGGAGATCTGGTTTCCGCCGAGAGGAGAGCTTGGTAGGCTGTCCTTTGCCCTTGCGGGAGGAAGTTGCGTCGGAGCGCGCGGGCTCGCCCGCCTCCACCGCGCGGTAGTAAATAGTATGAGTTTGCACCCATATGCCGGCGTTCGCTGTAAAATAATTTACGTAAAAATAAGGTCAAATTTATTGGCCATTTTTATTTTACTGCCTTAAATAGACCAAAATACTAACTCCTTATTGGTGTTAATGTCTTAATAAAGTATTGTGTTGCACAAACTATTGTCGTTCCAAAAAAAAATAATTAATTACCATTTGAATCAAACCATAAATACCTAGAGGAGTTTCAGTATCGGTGTCCGCATCAGTTTGTTCACCAAATTGCCTCACAGCTTGGTAAACTGTCATATTGTAAGGTAAAACCATGTCGCCAATCAGGAATTCTAATTTATGGTCAGAGCTGGAATAAAAGATACTCTTATGACATAAACTCAAAATTAAAAATGTTCCAACTCATTTTTACATTTTCGTGACTAAGTTATATATACGTATGTATTTTTTTTTATGTATTTTTATTGTATTTTTTAGCTATCTATAGTATATCGAACCCACAACCGTTGAGCCACCCACAGGCACTGTCCCATTAAGCCTCGACAGACCCTTACTAATTATAATATGCTTATTTCTTTTAACTTGTAACATAACATATTTAGGTAAAGTAATCATAACTAACTCGGTAGAGTGATGTGCGGGCGTGGCGAGCGTGTCTTCCACGTCGTCGTCGGAGGCGGGCTCGTCGTCCGACTGTGCGCCGGCGCGACGTGCATATCCTCGTGTTGCTAGATAACTGTTATTCATATATTTTTTAATAAGTGTACTTCCTTTTTTCAGCTTCATGATCAATAAGTATATAAAACTTTTTCGTTTAACGCAAATACGAAGCTACTAGACTTTTGACATTTGGCATATATGTAGTTTGGGACTCTTATATTTATAGGAAAAAAGCACTAAAGGAGGATTCTTGTAATTCCTAAAGAATGAAAAAAATAAGTGTTCCATTTTACTTCCTCGCAAAACAATCTAGCGGGCGACGAGAATCCCCGTACGCAGGCGAAGGTATGGTATTGTTATGTAGATGTATGCTGTTATTATTTGATATAAAAATTATTTATTGATTGTTAAATTAACAAATTGAAAATTATACTAAGACAATCTTAGTAAAATTTTAACTGTATAAAGGTTGATAGTTAAATATTATTATAGAAAAAGTTTTGTTCAATAACTATTAACGTGCTGTAAATTTTTAATCATGCTTACCGCTCAATGGCTTGTACTAATGCTAAGGGGTCTATCCGGACGACACCACCTTTCCATTGTTTTAAGTTAGTGCAAGTCGGATGACGTTTGAGATCACACTGAAACAATAAGTATATAATGTTAGTATATGCTTTATTGATGCCGAAAAAGTATGTTAAAATTTCAGTGCCTAAAAAATATTTACATACATAAAAAGTGCTATTATCAATATAAAATAAATAATAATAATGTACATTACATAAGAACATTTTAAGCTTAAGTTAACTAAATACATTTTAAGCTTGATTTTCAATTCAGGCCAATGAATTACTTTCCGACCCCTTCTCTGGTAAGACAAAGTTCATTGTTAAGTTCCACCATTCAATATGCAATATGCATATTAATAAGTCTTGAACGAACGGGATAAATCGTGAAGTGTAAAACAAAGAAAAATGGTATATTATCAAACTACCACTACTACAATGTAATTAAATTATTTAAACTTAAATATACAATTTGTTTTATTTATATTTACAACTCTACAAATAAAAAAGATTTACCATAAGCTGATGCGTATTAAAGAACTTGAGGGCCGACGTGGCGGGGCGCGCGGGCAGGTCGTGCACGCGCACCGGGAACTGTTCCAAGTGGGACACGCACGCGTTCACCTTGCTCACTAGCGCTGTGAGCGCGCCCGCGCCGTCGCTTATTAGTAGGGCTTTCTCGCCCCAGTCCACGTCACTATTGATTATAAAAGAGAANACTACCACTACTACAATGTAATTAAACTTAAATAATATTTAAACTTAAATATACAATTTGTTTTATTTATATTTACAACTCTACGAATAAAAAAGATTTACCATAAGCTGATGCGTATTAAAGAACTTGAGGGCCGACGTGGCGGGGCGCGCAGGCAGGTCGTGCACGCGCACCGGGAACTGTTCCAAGTGGGACACGCACGCGTTCACCTTGCTCACTAGCGCCGTGAGCGCGCCCGCGCCGTCGCTTATTAGTAGGGCTTTCTCGCCCCAGTCCACGTCACTATTGATTATAAAAGAGAAGAATCTACTTAGTTACTTAACTACTTTACTTAGCAGTCCACATATTACTTTTTCTTATATATGTAATTTAGATATACAGACCACCGCAACGCACTAATAGAAAAAGAATTTAATACTACTTATAAATTATAACTAAAAAAACTTTCATGAAAACCACTGTTTAAATTAAAATAACAGTTATTCAAGTAGATAATTAACTATTTTTGTATGAAGTTGACATTACTTACTCAGCATCAAGTGACATGTCAGCAAAGACATGAAGGAAGAGCCTAAGGCGCTCTTCACAGGCGGCTAGCTGGTCGGGCGAGTTCCTCTCGCTCTCGTCGCGCTCAGCCTCGTCACGCTCGGCCTCCTGTTCGCCCGTCAAGAACTGTAGCAGCGCGCCAAGTACGCCAGAGTGATTCACCTGCAAATAATATAAAATTAATGTCAATTATAGAATAAAATATACTAGAAGATCTATTTTTTATCTATTTTTATTTAGGGATTTTTAAGTAATTAAAATACAAAAATGTCAGTCTCATCCTTCCCTTAAAACGAACTAAAAACATCAAAAAAGATCTGTGTAATATTTATTTTCCCTCACAATTTATTTACTTTACATATAATATATATAATATTACATATATATAATATTAACATTAAACGATTACGTTAAGACTAAATTTTAAATAAATTTCGTCTAAATTCTTAGTTGCTTAATTTACGTCATAGTAATAGATTTTTTTCTTATTATATTAAAATAATATATAACAACGACAATATCATTAATAATAATAAATTAAATAACAAGAAATTTAAGTTATTTTAAAGTTTTCTTATATAACACCACGAATTTGTACTTAAGAGTGCAGAAACCTCAAAAGGCGACACATCGTGGTTGAGCAGCGTATCCCGCAAATGCGTGAGCGCAACACGTTGCTGCGTAAAAGCGCGTGTTGGCAGCGCGGCCGCCAACGCCGCCAGCTGCTCCAGGGCGCCCGCGCCGCCTCCCAGCGCGCCCCACTCGCGCTGCAGCCGCGCCGCGCGCCACGATACCCACTCGCGAACTTTCTCCCTAATATGGATAAGTGAAGTTAGTATTTCGATATATGCATTGGTCGCATTTACCTTGTAGAATCGTGTTGCTAAATAAAAAAAATTTCATTAAAATTTGCACAATACATGTTTACATAATAATAATGTCGGTTAACTGCTCAGAGTCTACTATCAACATTCTTTTATTTGCTTTAAAAATACTAAATAAAATAACGCACCGAGAGCAGTAGATGATGCAAGTGTCGTTTACTTAACTTTAATTTTACTCTATTATTTACAATAGGTCGAACTAATAAAGCCCACATTTATAACAGGATTTTTTAACCCTCCAGGGGTGAAATAGGGGTTGAAAGTTTATATGGAAAAATCTTTAAATTGGCACCGATATTTATAAAATTTGAAATTTAGACTTAAAAATATTTCATTGACCACATGCTTCATGGTTTATTAGATTTCACCCATAAGGATGCAAATATACAGGCGAAGCTGCGCGCCTCTCTTGTTTAAAGTATAAAAAAATATTTTTTAAAGTCATATATCAATATTATTTTTTTTGAAAAAATAGATTTAATGATGTTTTCTGTCCAAATCAACGATATATACTTACTTGTTCTGCACAGTTAGGTTGGCGGCGTGTGGGGCGGCCAGCAGCGCGGCGTCCTTGTGCGCGTGAGGCGCGCGGCCCCAACGCGACGGGTTGAGAGACGACAGGAACGACGACGTCTTGGACGCGCCCGCGCGAGCGCCGGACCGCGCCGCCGACAGCACTGTGGAAGCTGCTAACGGTCACTTATCGCTGTCCGTTTTATACTCTAGCGTTATATACTGTTATGAACTCAAGTTTGCGCTTTAACAGAGAGAAGAAATGGAAATATAAATTTAAGTATATATTTAATTTCCTCGAATGAGGATCGAACAAATATCCAGACACGTTTACAGTAACACTTTGTGCTCCTGCGCCACGACTAGCCTCGATAAGTTTTTACTCTAATATATTATTACAATCGAAATAAATAAGACATACACACACAATAATTATTTATGAAATCTAATAAAATATTAATTGCACCAAAACAGGTTAGCAGACCTAAATTTGTAACATTTTTGTGTTTATTAAAATATATTTATAAACTACACACAAAAATAATTGACACATTATTTGTGTGTCTTATATACACGTATACAATAAAGTATAATAATTGATTATTCCTAACAGTGCGCAGTGACGGCGTTGGCGGAGGAGGCGGGCGCGGGTGCGGGGGCGGGCGCGGAGTGCGCGTGCGGCGCGTCGTCGCGGCGCCCACGCTGCTGCCTCACGCCGCCCGAGCGCTTCACGGCGCGCTTGCGCTTTAGCATCTCCGCCAGCTGGAGGGGACTGCTGGACCTGCGTCAAATGGTTAATTAATTAAGCAAAGTGATACATATCAATATTATATGGAGTATCCATTAATTCAAGTAGCATGTTGTCATTTTTTGAAAAAAAAAATTACGTAGTAATGTATTTTTTCATAAGCCATGAAAAATATCTTAACTTTTGAGTGCCTCTTATAAACTTCACACCGATGAAATTATCTGGTATGCATATAATTTTCAATTTAAGTGTAAAATTACCTATGAACTGTAGTAGAGCCTTGTTGGTGGCTGGAACTTGAAGCTGCTGGACCAGCCTCTGAGCTACCACTGTCACTTGGCGCGACTGAAGAAAATTATGTATTTATTTATAATTAAAATCTAACTTTATTCGAGTTGATAGAAGCAAATAACTTAACTATGATTTATTGCACATATTTCGTACATTAATTAAAATATATTTTGTTGAATAAAAATAATGAAATCAAAAAGAAAACTGTATATAAATAGTAATCAAAGTAATCCTTATTATATCCAACATTAAACCAATGGTACTTACAGTTCCGTAAATTCCGTTCATTAGTACTAGCTATGAAGGATCCTGACGCGGAGAACGTGAGCGACAATCTATGATGATCCAACGACGAGGCTGATGTGGAAGCGGGAGGAGAGGACCCGCCACTGCCACGTACACTTGCTCCAATGGGAGACTAAAAATAAGTATAATTTACAATATATAAATTAAATAAACAATAAAGAACAATACGAGTTTGTGTGGAATAGTATAATATATATACGTTTATACAATTTTTTATATAAAACACTTTCTAAAAATATTTCAAATATAATGTATTTATTTTATATATCTTCATTTTATAAAGTAAAGAACTTAACGTTATCTCTGCAAGCTCCATTAAACGTATGCGTAAAAATAAAGAAACAACATTTATTTAAAATCTACATACAGGCCATTATGGCGCAAAGGGACAGCATCTGGCTGTAAACGTGATGAGTCTAGATATAAACGTGGTTTCGATGTCTATTCATTGATTTTCGCCACCACAAAGCATCAAAGGTGGAAAACAGAGAGCAGAATGTTAACACTAGGTTTTTGCTGTCTAATGTGCTAAGCGGGATAGAAATAAATAAAAATAAATCTACATAACTATATCAATAAACTATAACAATTTATCTTACTAACTTTCAATTTAGCCTGTCTAGGTGTAGGCACACCAGGTGCACGGTCAGCGAGCTGAGCCACCTGATGCAGCACGCCCTCGCGACGGAATTGTATGCCCATTTCCTCAGGGAGCCGCTGCATCAATATCTCTGCTAGTTGGAGCGATCCGACCACTATGCGTAGATCACTGGATGCCATCATACCAGCGATGTGGGATGATATTACCTAGAAATTATATTTTTTTATTTAGATTACTTATCTATATATATATAAAATCGAAAGGTCACTCAGAAACTACATGTGCTAGGAATCTCAAATTTTGCATAGGAGTTATTTATAGGACGTAGGTGCTCGCTAAGACGGGAATTTGCAATATTCGACTCCTAAGGGGTTGTTTTTGTGGTTGAAAGTTTGTATGAAACTTCGTTACTAATGACATTTGTCTTTGTCATTCGTTACTAAATGCTAGGAGTCTCAAATTTTGCATAGACGTCATTAGGACGTAGTCATGGAGACAGAAATTAATAATAACATAGTTCACGCGGGTGTAACCGCGAGCGGGCCGCTAGTATTATATATAACTCATGTCATAAAAAAAATATCACAGACAGTTTAAAGATGAAATGACTAAGAAACCATTGAAATTGTTAGGAAATCATTCAGATCATTATCAATTAAATAATATAAAAGTGACCTGAGTCTTCAAAACTTGTCGTAGTAGAGTAGCATCAGCGTAGTACACGGCGCGCAGTATAGCCTTGAGGGCCTGCGCGCGCAGCGCTGGCCCCGCCGAGCTCCAGTACACCTCGTGCAGCACGCCGAGGAGCGCGCGCACCAGTGACGGGTTACAGCGCACCATGGCGATGCGTGGGTCTGAAATAATTATATTTTATTTACACATAATTATAAATTTTTAACAGTCAAAATATTAGTCATTGATATAATTATTTATAAAGATGCGTAAATTCTGAAATCCATATTTTTTGCTACGTTATAGATATTTTAGTAATAAAATTTTTTTGAAACAATTTAATTGAAATTTCCAAGAGGATCAAAGACATATCATTCTCTGAAAAAAATACTAAAGATACATTAAAACAATTTAATTATTGTGTTACTATACCAATATTTAACAGTCATTAAGTCATTCTTAAGATTTTTGACAAGCAAGTACAAACTTATTCTCGAAATATTTAACAAATAGATATTATAGATATAGATAGAATATTTAACGAAAGAAAAAAAATTAAAATAAATTAACAAAGCCGTAGTGTACTTTAGTGTTTTTTTTTGCCTGGTATGATGATTATTGAGAGGTGAATGACTGAATGAAGAGGAGAATGACTTCAAAAACATAAGGTTGCCGATAAAAATATATTTTAGAGACTTAGCAGCTGTTGAAAAAATATTTTTGTCAGTAAATATTCTCAGGGTGGACTAAATATTCTTAGGATTTTATAAAGAATCTGCTGATATACGAAAACAATAATAAAGCTATGCTATATATATAAATATAAAATAAATCGAAAAAAAAACTTTATTTTTAACAGTAATATTTTAGAGTTTAGAGAACTCGAATATTTTAGATGTTAAAGGCTCACCGGGCTGTTGCGCGGCGCTGGCGGCGTCAGCGGGCCCGGGCGCGGGCGCCACGCGCTGCACGGGGCGCGCCGTGCCCGTGTGGTCGTTGAGCTGCTGCATGGCCGTCAGGTCCACGGTGTAGGAACGGCCCAGCGCGCTCAGGCACACCTCCTCCTCGCCCGCCGCCGCGCCCGCCTCTAGCGCACGACATTCGCCCCATGAGTATGACCTCCATATGCCTACAACGTGCGGTACGGACCATTATGTGAACCACGCCCACGCCTACACTGTCATCTCTTAACGCTCATCCCACCAATATTCATATTATCGTATTTAAAAAAATAGTTTTGTTTAATGTATAAATTCAAGAAGATGGAAGAAGTAAGTATCGTTTTTTTTCTGGCTCTGGCTCAATAGAACTACCTTCCGAATTGATAATATATCTTATATTCATTCGACGATTCAAAAATGCTTACAAAAGTCTACCATGGATGAAAAAAATTCAGATTTCACATGTTTTTCTTAAACCTAAGTTACCTCTGTCGTCTCTCCACTGCCACTGCGCGGAGCGGTCAGTGGGCGCGGACCAGGGCCGGTCGAGATGGGCGTCCACAGCAAAGATACCATCAGTAGGTAGACGAGGCATCAACTCGCCTATGAGACACGTTATGTCGTATAGCTCCTGCGGCGGTCGTGGAATCAATTCCACTTGCTGTACACAGAATGATGAATATTATGTATATATTTTGTATATCATATTATGAAAATAAATAATCGCACATTATCATCATCTATTTTAGTTTATTTCAACTACTACTGCTATAGAAGAAATATGTAATTAAAGATAAATAAATAAATCAGCTTCACGCTGTGTCCCGCACACAGCATGGTAGGCAGAGGGAACCTAGTATTAAGACACTACCTTTCCTCACTTTCTGAAAATATAAACGTAAATAAATATTTCACTTTCTCGAGTGGGGATCGAACCCACAATCGTCGCATAACAGTCAAAGCCTTGTGCCGCTGCGCCATGACAGCCTCAAATAAATATGTAAATATTAGTATAAAAAATAGAATAAAAACGACCTCCTGATGCAGCGTAGAACCAGTCAGCAAGCACAGCAGCGTGTCAGCAATGGAGCGCTGATGCAACGCGAGCGCGAGCTGCGGGCACGCGCCGCACATCACCCACAGCAAACGCAGTACTGTTATGAATGTGCTTCCCGAGATGAGCGGTGGTTGGACTACCAGCTGAAAAGAACACTTTTTGTTTATAGAAGACGAAGACCTTCGATTATACGAACTAATTTACGGACATGGGGGAACGGTAAATCGGTTTTTTTTGGATAATCAGTCAGTCAATATCTCAACCAACATAAAAAAATGAAGACTATATTTGCATATGTAACTATATTAAAGACAATAGGTATTAAACAAAGTCATTCAACAAAACATACAAATTTTCAAAAAAGAATCTCGTCCATTGTTTTTTTCGTTATTCATACAGAGCTCACGTTCCTAAATAAGCAATAGTGCACGAACGTGAGGCGAGAGAAGAGGTAACAAGAGGATAAGCGATAGTGCGGTTGACCAACGCGACGTCTAAATAATCGATACAATATGATTCTATTCCGCACTACATTTTATTTGTAAATTTAACAATTTTTTAGACCAGAAATTATTTTTTTTAAATAAATGTTGAAATTAATTATCAGGACTTATAAAATTTAATTAATTTCAATGCTAAGAGGCGTGTTGTTGCGCAGGGACGCAAAGTGTAACTGTAAACGCGACAGGTTGTGGATTGATCCACATTCTAGGAAAAAAAAAATGAAAATGAAAATTTATGTTTCCATTCCTTCGTTCTGGTGTCGAGGCAAAAGCACGGCGTTAAGTTCCGCCAGTTTTGCAGTGAAGCAGATTTGATTTTGTTAATAAAATATTTTAGCGCACCTAGAAATTGTTAAAAAGATTTTAGATGAAATTTAACACTAATATATGCTACCACATACGTGTTTGGGTCACTAGTATTACATATGGCCCTTGGTTTCATAAATTTAATTATTACATAACTGAAATGCAATTATGTACAAACTACATCTACAACATGAGAATTGTTTAAGTAAAATAATAGATGATCGTATGTTATAGTTAAAATATTATATAATTTATTTTTTATATATTTAAAGTTACCAGTTGTTGTAAATTAGTAAGTAGCTCGGGCGTAGCAATCTCCTGCAGTCGTGAAGGGTCGTGCTGGAAGCTATCTACAAGGCGGGAGAAGGCGAGGCACACGCATTCTACAGATTTCTTGTCTTGTATTGTTAATCTGAAATTATAATCAATGTTACGATTATTTATATTATGCATCCTCTTCTTTTATCTAGTAGTGAAGCTCTCAATTCTTCGTACTCCATCCATTTTCTTATAGGCCACAAATGAAAATAAATTTAGTCAAATTTGACACGACCGCGTCTGCATTTATTACATCCAAGCCACATAATACAAAAACACACATATATATATATATATATATATATATATATATATATATATATATATATATATATATATATATATATATATATATATATATATATATATATATATATACAATCCTTTACAAAAGACTAGTAATAGAATTTTAGTAAACTGACCTGTTAGCGAGCAGTTGCAAAGAGTCCCTGACGAGATGGAATTCATCTTGGGTTAAGTTTTGACAGCAGTTGGCTGTGATCGATAATGCTGCGCGTTGAGCGTTGATGGAGAAAAAGTCCAAGTAAGTCAAACAAGCGGAGACGCCTCTCTGTTAATAATATTATTGAATAATTTATAAAAAAATTTACTACACAGTTTAATATTTTTTATGTAAGCTAACGTAAAAATGTGAATCGCACACACTAAAGAAAATAATATAACTTTAATGGCAATAACTTACAGTCTTACAACAACGTTGTTTCCCACTTTCTGCCGAATTTCAGAACATTGCGTATTGTATGGCGGAATTTAACACCACTCTTTTTTAATGAAGAAATGCAAATATTAATAGTTAATCAATTATTCCCCTAGTGGGAATCAAACCCACACCCATCGCGTTAATTCATAGACATAAGCACAAAAAAAACTAACCGCTTGCAATATAGCCTTGGAGTGTCTACGGGATAACATATCAAGAGCTGTGAGGCTCTGCTCCGCCACGTCCATGCAAGTAATGGCTTGCAGCTTGTCGAGGAAAGCGGGTACCGCCAAAGCCACGGCACCGCTACTACGAGGCAAGGCCTCAAGCATGTATGTGAGAGCTCGACATGCGTGGTTCATCTGGAATGAAAAAATATCGCTAATATATTCTCTGCATACTTTGTTTTAAACTTATCACCCAATTCCCAATCAGCCGTGTGCTTTGTCCTCCTATCAAAACGAGAATATTAATGTAAACATTTACTAATGTAAAAACATGAAACACATAAAATGTATGTTTATATGTTTGATTTGATAATAAATTACAAAATATCTTTATGCAAAGTTAACCGCCACCATTGTATCGTACCATTAGTTTTTATTTAAAAAAAAAAGGTTGCCTGTAAGAAATCACTTATAGTGATAAGGCCGCCTATGCACTGTATCTAAATTACAAATGTAATTGTGTTTTCTTTGTGCAATAAACTGTTTTTTGATTTGATTTTGACTTGATAAAAATATACAAATTACTTTAAAAATATATATTACCATATCAAAGTTATGTTCAGCTCCAAGTAAATTGACGAGGGCTGGCACCACCTGGCGTACGGGGAATCCCGCAAGCGTGTCCTCATTGCCCATGACAAGGAGCTGGCACATCTCGATCACTGCCTGCAGCTGCTGACCCTCGTCGCCTGTGGCTTGTAGGCCGGCGAGCAACTGTGCTGCTTTTGTTGCGGCTGTGAATGGACAAAGTAAGTTTTTTATTTGTTGTAATTACTACTACATTAGAGTAATTTAATTACGAATAAACTTTGTTTTATTTTTCTTCATCTTAACCTCTTTTATTATTTTTTTCTTAAAGTACAGGCAGAGAGCACCAGATGCTATGGCTTGGCGTATTGACTGTCGAAAGTCAACCTCCTGTTTAGTCTCACCAAAAAGAAATGAAAAAAGTTAAAGCAATCACATAGCTGTATTGTGATCCAACCCATGTTTAAAATCAGACACTGTTCCATTGCATCACGATTGGTTCGAGAGTGCTAATAAATTATTAAATAATACAATATATAAAACCAATGATAATTGAGTATTAACTAAAATGTACGCCTAAAATAATAAAACATCACCAACCAGAATTAGCAGTAACAGTTCTATGCAACAAGTGCTGCATACGAGGCCCGAGGGCGCCCAAGAGGTGCGGAGGTAGTCCGCGAGCCTCCAGCAGCGCCTGCAAACGGCCCACCTCGCCCTCCTCGGAGGAGGACTCCTCGGCGGCGGCGGAGGCCCCCGCGACGCCCGCCGCACCTGCGCCCGCGCTGCCGCCCACGCCCGCACCGCACTCCTCCGCTAATTTGGAATTGTTTTTATTATTTTTTTTATCAGCTTCACGATATATGCCGCACACAGCATGGTAGGCAGAGGGTATTTAGTGTTAAGAAGAAGAGAACGTATTTTATTGCAATTCACGCGACTGTTTATCATGAACTGAGCTAAATGGCTTTAATTTTCACAAAATACGAAATTATGTGAAGATAACGGTATTACGACGGTAAATACGACGCTTACTTAGACATCATCATATTTGAAGTTTTGAGCTAGTTTTAGTCAAATTGCTTTACACGATTACATATCGCAATAAGCGATAAAAAGTGTTAATGTAAATATATATATGTAAATATTACCTTTGACCTTGGGCTTCGCATCGTTAGAAGCGTTGTCAGGCATGGAAGCGGCAGAAGCTGTGACCGGCGGTGTGGACGATGTAGATGGGACGGCACCCTGCAAAATTATTTATAATTTATTGTAATTATGATTTCTTAGAGTCCGTCTTGACACTGAGGCTTAAACCTGTGACTGTAAACGCGACTGCCGTAGGTTCAATTCCTACTCAGGGTAATAATTTATTTAATATTTTCATTTCTTTGCTCTGGCAACACGACAAAGCGTGGTATTGATTTCCACTATACACGCAAAGTGTCGAAAATGCGACGAAAGAGAGTGACGGAGTATACTTACCCTGCAAAATGCTGGGGACATAGCATAAAACTAAGAGAAATATATATATTTTTATTAAACTTAATACTTATTACATGTATAATAATGCAAATTGATCATTAAGTACATTTGACTTTATAGAAAGTAGGGAGGTGGCAAATTAATTATATATAATGACAGTAATGTTTTCGGTTAGATTAGTAATTTTATTATTACCAAAATCATTGAATAATAGTTACTTTTGTTGAATACTTCTAATTAGTATAATTGAAACATACCGTGGTTAAAGGCTGGGGATGGGCCCGGCTGGACGCGCCACCGGTACTGGCACACGAACCCAGGCTGCTTTTACCTGCTGTCCAAATACACGGTAGTATATCAGTATGTTAATAATACTTAATGTTATTGATATTATGAAATAAATGTAAAGCTATTTACGTTTCATTACGAACACACCTTATTTGGGAAACCATAACTACCCAATGTAATTAAAGAGATTTGTGTTATGTTTGTGTTTGTTATTAAAAAATAGTGGAAAAAGAATTAGTTTTTAATTAAAGAAAAAAAATCATACAAGTATTAAAATTAAGCCATATTATAATGTTGAAATGTTTGATTGAATGCGCTAATCTCCGAAACTACTACTTTAAATTGTCAGAGTTTAAGAGCAATGTGATATATTTTTAATTTGAGCTCTTATGGAAAGTCGCGGTAATTACAATAATATAAATAATTATACCTCGTTTGTCGCGTCGTGTAGAGGGCGTGTGCGGCTGCGGCATGTCGCGCGCGCGCGCCCGCCGCCCGCCGCCCGCGCTGCTACTCGGCTCCTCGCCGCCGCTCGACTGTCACACAATATTCAACACATTCATTCAACTGTAGCTCACTGACTAGCTGTAAACACTACTGGTTGTCGATTCGATTCCCAATCGAGGAAATGTGAAGATTCATATTTTCATATTTCGCTCTGGTGGCAGACATAACGCGGCGTTAAATTCTGCTAGGATATCTCTAGGTTCCTAAAGAAGCAATACAAAAATATTGCGTCAACCAGACACTTCGCAATAACCAACATTAAATATAAAAAATAATAATCCAGTTATTTTTTTAAATATAATATAAAAATACACAAATTGATTATTTATGCTAGGCTATTTTTTAATAAATAAACCTTCAATTTACCAGTTACTTCCGTTTCAAAGCTTGCAATGCCTTTTTCACGCTTCATTAAACGATTACGTTTAAAGCATATAAATGTATCAATAGAGAAATACCAGCTTTACTAATATTAACCTAAAATAAGCAATTTCTAACGAAATTACTTTTGATGTGACAAAAGTTTTTTTACAAATCCTAATATCGTTTGCTGAAATATATAAAATAATTGTATTTTATTAAATTACATTATGTAATCTATAATAAAACGATAATTATGGTACACATTAAGTAAAATTGCATATAATGAATTAAATACATCACTATAAAATAATCGATAGTAATCGTAATTATTTAAATGCACGTAATAAAAATAAAATGTTAAACACCTGTCTTTTAGAGGCAGTTTCCTGTCTCTGACGTTGCGAAGTACTGGCCCCCCTCGTCAAGCAAGCACCCAGGGTCGCACCCGTTGCAGCAGCGATACTCTTTAAAAAAACACAATATATATATAAAATATAGCAAATTGTACGTGAGAATAAACTATATTTTCTATTGTCTTATCGGGTGAAAAAGAGTATTAAGACACTCTATTTTATACTTTCTGGCTATTTTAGTGACAATGTGTACTTGTTAGCGAAATCCAAGGCCATTCTTTGTCTTTGGGTGATAATGAAAAAAATATTATATATACAGAAACCCAGAGTCCCCCCAATAATAAAAAAAGACTTAATGTACATATATCTAAACTTGAGTATATTTCAGTATATCATAAATAAGCATTTCACTATGTTCAAAGATTATTATGTAAATAAATGTTTTCTAAAATTATAAATGAAAAAGCAATCGTCAATAAGTCAATAGGGAAATATTAATATAATGTTAATATGTTAGTTTAGTTATGTTGATGATTAGAAATCGAAAAAAAAGTATATATTGAAAACATACCCTTCGAGCGTTAGTTTGACGTAAATACGGGAGATCGCGAGGTACTATTAGTAGTTTGCTGTCAGAACTGTGTCCTTTAGATGAACTCGCTTCTGTAAATATATACATAGTTATTATATTTTGCAATTATTGTAATAAATAGAAAAGCTGTTAAAGTAAATGTACGATTAATTTTTATTTCTAGTAGGCAGAGCCTAGTGTTACACGCCGCTTACAACGGTACGCCAAATTCTAGAGACATTGAGATTTGCTTCGACCCCAAATGAAAGAAATGAAAGTATTAAATACTTCATTTCATTAAGTGGGAATTGGATCCACAAAACTGTCGCGTTTGCCGTCACATTATTGTTTTTTAATATTAAGGGCCAGTTTCACCGGTTACGAATAAAGTATCAGATGGTTATCTAATAATTAATACTATCTTACAGACAGAGGATAAAAATATTAAATAAATATAAGAAATAAATATTTCTTATATTTTCAAGAATAATGTACTCATTAATGAACGATAATAGTTAATTTACTGTAAATACGATTTGTTACATTTTTAAATTACAAATAAGTATGTAAAAAAGAAATGTATTTGTCAAATGTGTATCTACTAGATATTGCTATTTGAGACCTGTGGAACCAAAAATTATAGCTTGTCTGGCAGATAAGTCTGTCCGGGACTTTATCAGACAGTGGTGAAACTGGCCCTTAATATGTAAAATTTTATTCTCACCTTGTAAATCCCTGTGTGGCGGTGGAGTGTTGGTCCTACCGCGGTAATCTTGGAAGCTTTTACGCTCAGCCGCCGTCGGTGTGTGAACCACCTCGTTCGTCGAAGTGCTCGCTGTAATAACACAAATATAACTACGGTTATCTGCTATGAATGGCTGCACTTGATATGTGATAAGACCAGCTGATAAGCTGCATTAAACGACACGAAGAGGTATAGACTAAACAATCACCTATTATCGACTGGACTCGTAATACACTACGCCAAGGATAAGATTCAAGAAAATATGGAAATTAATATATTGTATAGTAAGTTTTCTATTTGTTTTGTCATATACATGAGTTTGAGACATTACCTGCGCTATCGCTGATAACCGTTGAGGTGGGTGGTCCGAGGTCACGGTTGTGTCTGTTTCGTAGTCGGTATGTGCAGGCCGGTGCGGACGAAGCTTCGGCTTTGTCACTGTCGTTGTTGGGAGTAAGGTTTACTACTGCGTAGGGTTTCGTTTCTGGAACACTCTTATGCGAATCTATTTTAAATTTCTTTCTGCAATCTTCGATATCAATGAAGCAATTACTCTTTTTGTGTGACAAGGATCGATGAGTTGAACGTTTCCTTTTCTTGCCTTTCCTACGGCTGGTCGTAGGACTGTAGACAGAATAATCTGAATCAAGTAAATCTGTTATAGTCGAGGAACTGAAAGGGGAATATGCAAAATCCCTCTCGTCCAAAGGCAGCAAGCCACTTTCTTTCTGACTGTCTGGAAGTTGTGCTGGAGTTTCTGTGGCGCCTTGAGTAGAAGAGACTCGCGGTAGTGAAGTAGCTTTTAAGCTGTTCGGTGTCTGCTCACAAACACTCTCACTAGTTCTAAGAGCAGTCCGTGAGCGCGTGCAATATGCAACGCAATCGTCTGTGGTAGAGCTATTCGTTGTAATATGGCTTTTACGTTTTTTTCTGTCATGCGACGAAGTCAGACTCCGCTTGGCCTGATTGGTCGAGGGCTTGGGCGTATCTCCGTGTTTTAGGTGAGTAGTATCGTAGCGAGTTTCGTACACGTCGGTTCCGTATGACCACCGCTCGGAGATGGAATAGTCAGAACGAGGGAGTGTGTTGGCGAAACGTGAGCTCCTGCGTAGCTCAACTTGTGCCCGTTGCTCTGTTTCAAAGGTGCGACCTGAAGAGTGGCGGCTCGTGCGTGATGAGGGTGACGTAGCGTTGCGTCTGCTCCGGCGACTATGGCTTGCTTTACGTACTTGACGCAACCACCGGCCGCCCACCACCCTGCTAGGAGAAGACCTGTACATTCATATATTTTATTAGTTTATTTTATTCCTAATAATAATTTTAGTATTATTGTTGTTTTTTTATAATTAGCGTTTTAAAGTATTCATGTTTTAATTTACTTTTATTTTAGCTAGTCAGAATTTAGATTAGTAAGTTAATTCACATACAAATAATGTATGTAATCTATATAGATACAATTTTGTTTTCTTGCTTCTTAAGGCACCCAAATGTCCAATTTAACCTTCCTACGCCTAATAATAGCTGTGGTTATGCTTGGTCTGTAAATTAGTTCTTGAGGAAAAAAATTTATATAATTTCTTTAGAGAATAAGTCTTGCAAAATGAGAAATTGATGTAGATGTTTATAAAAAAAATTTAAAGTCAAAATTTAACTATCAAAATTAATCATACATATAAGAATATTTAATATAAATATTTATTAATGACTTGTGATAAGTAAATTAAAATGAATACTTGTTAGGTAATCAATAAAAAAACATTAACAGATAATTAATATTGTACTGTCATTAGTGGTCATTGGTTATAAATAACAAAAATACAAATGGTATTTTGAATAAATGTAACTTATATATATTTTGTATAAACAACCATCTATGTCTATATGTCACTCTTGTATAGAAATAGTATGGCCAACACCTTTTGTGAATATTGTGTCATATTATTATAGCAAATTGCCTAATGTTGTGTTTATTTTACTGAATAACTTAAAAAACGATTGTATTTTAATTTTGTGATTTAATTGAAAAGAAATAATATATATAATAGATCCAGTGTGCATTAAGTATTGACATATTTTGAGAATGAATTTCAAGAATTTTATATTCAATATTTCTTTGTAAACATATTGTATAAATCAAATAACAACTCTTAAATACTAATAGTAGCTGTTAATTAAAATAGTATAATATATTTTAAGGACTATATATCTAAATATTGAAAATTAAAATAATGAAAATTCATGATTAAGCATCATCATTTTTATATAAAATTATGAACTTCATCCAATAGTAAAAAGAAAAAATCTTTATAGGATCATTTTGCTACTTAATAAAAGAAAAATCAATCACACTCTATAAAATAATCATTCACAATTTTTTTATATAAAAGAAAAGACAGCATATTTGTTTGAGGCCAGTTGCGGCACAGGGGAACAAGATGTAGTTGTAAAATCAACTGGTTGTGGATTCAATCCCCACTTGTGGAAATGAAATAATTATTTAAATTTATTTATTATATTTCCATTTCTTTACTCTGGCGTCTAGGCAAGGCACTGCAATGTGTGCCACCACTCAATATAAACAATGCCTTCATTTGGCAGAAAGTGGAGAATGGAGTGTCTTAACACTAGGTTTCCTTTGCCTACCCTGTTGTGTGTGGGATACAGCATGAATAGTATTATATATGTTTGGGCATGACTAATATGTTCCTATACACAAAATTTTAATTTTCAATACAATAGTTATATTTCTTGGTATTACTGCTTATGATACTGTGTTTTACCTTAAAACTTACAAAAATAGCAAGAACCTAGTAGAATCTACAAGAATCTATTCTACATTTCCCATCTAAAATGATAATTAGTCATGGATGTAAACATTGACTGCAATCAAAATGGAAGAAATGGAAACATTAAAGTTATTATGTTATATTTAGTGTTTAAAAATATATTATTATTTGTAGACAACTGCAGCATTATGATATTTTAGATTGGTCGAAACACCCAAAGCGGATTCTTTAAATAAATATTTAAAGTCTAAAACTAACTGCAATAGTTATTTATGATATGTTAGGCAATGACAATATTGAAGTGGAATGTCACCTGCTGGACTCTCTCGTTAGTGCAGAGTGCGACGACGGTGTAATGTGTTGCTCGGCCATAGACGACGCTGGGAAACACACGCGGCTGCTTGTGTGGGGCCTGCGCAGGCCGCCCGCGCCCGCTACCTCCCCGGCACCATGCCCGGGTAAGAGCTACACCTTTGCCTCTTCATCCACCAGCTCAAGTCGTTTCACAAACACATCACCACACAACACAGCTGTCCACATTCATACACTGGAACGTTCTATACAGTAGCACTTCAAATGTTTACTCGTCGATTTTTGGTATTCTGGAACAAAGACAAAATGCACGCTCAGTAATTTGGACAATATTGCGTTACATAAACATTTCTACAATTAATTAGTACCACTGCCTGCCACCGGAGCAAATTGTTTATATTTGCAACCAAATCACTAATGTGTGAAATAAAAAAACTGCAGTTATCCAAACGTTTATCTTCTATTATTAAAATTGATTTTAACACCACGTTTCGTAGAAATTATCACGATAGATGACACATCAAGGACAGCTACACTTTTCAACTTATTTTCATTACATTTCATATACAGCTGTCTAGCTGTCAGATTAGTAGAATGTTGCCAGTATACTGCTAAAATTCTACCATTTACTATTAAAATTACGTACTAAATTTTATACACAACTGAAATTGCAAGTCAAATAGTTTCTATTCGGAAATTAACATTATAAATCCATAAATACTACATTTTACTACTACGACGGTATTCAATATTTTTTATATATAAATTAGATATATATTCTAATTTGTTAAGAAAATTACTATTGGTAGAAAATTTGTGAAGTAGAGCAACACTAATAAATTTAAAATTTTGTGTATTGGCAATTCCATTGACAAACAAAACGATCATATGGGAAAAAATAAATCTGATATAAGATACACACATCACATATTATATACACGCTACTGATTTTATTCCTATGTGATTATTAATCTTATTAGAACAAAATTAACTTAGTGTTAATGTAAATAGATTGTTTTTCTTGGAGATATTTATTAATTTTCTAGTACAAGAAACTTAAACAAATGTTTTTTAACTATATATTTCATTATTTGTAATAGAACAATTATATTAATTACCACGCTTAAATATGAATAATGCATTTATATTATTCGTTTTGTTTTTGTTTTCATGCAGATTATATGATATTGAAATATGAAGCACATGTAAAACGTTAGGTTATTTTTTTTCGCAAGTCAACCTCTCACTAACAAATATTACGAGCTTCCTTCTAAAAATATATTTTAAAGCTTCCAATCATAGGTGATACAGTTAAAGAAATATAATTACATGCAATAATTAAATCATTTTCTACCATTTTTAACCGACTTTAGTAAGGAAGAGGTTATCAATTCGGCTTTGTTTTTATGTTTGTTACCTTAGAACTTTTGACTGCGTGAACCGATTTTGATGATTCTTTATTATTTCAAGTGCTTCTCATGTGGTCTTATTTTAATTTGGTCCATTTCTAACAATGTTATCCATGAGAAAATCACATAAACGTGACAAATAGACGAATAACTCAATATCGAGCCAACCGATTTAGATAAAAAAATATATTATATATTGCAAAGAATACACTTCAAGGGTAGTTTGATGAGAGTTTAGTTAGGTTAGTTAGGTAGGATAATTATGGGATCCAGTGGAAGTCGGTTTTTTTTGTTAAAATTTTAGATAATTTTATATAGGTAAGTAGGTAGAAACATATTTTATTTACCTCATAATAATAACTATCACTCACTGGTCATTCATTTTATATAATACAATATATTATAGTACAATAATATTCCAAAAAGATATTATTAAAATATATATTTATGATTCGGTTAAATGATTTTTAAGTGTTGCGATTTAAGTGGCATATACTTTAACATAATAGTTATAAAAAGCGTTTACCATAGCCACTGTAGTTCATCCAGACTAGATATATAGATATATGTCTTCATGTTGTACGACTACATATCGTCTTGTAGGCGGGGCAAAGGGCCACTAGCAGTGGGTAATGACCGCTAAGGTCTTGAAGTCCAGTTTTGTTCGGTATATAAACAAAAAAAGCACATGATACGTAAATACAGAGATATGAAGTTGCTTGTAAATGATAAATAATAATAATTAATATGTTTACGATAAGCATTAACACGTCTATACAAACATGACCTATATTATAAAATTCGTCTCAAAGATACGTTGTATTGATAAAACAAGATCGCAGTAACATTTCGTATTATAAAAACTAGTTATTGCATTTACCACAAAAATAGCTGATAGGCTGACATTTTTAATGTTTATAATTTAATAGATTTCTCCGTTAAGAAGGTAAATGTGTAGGGGCGTAAAAGTACACCATTTCTAAGCGGAGTATATAAAGGATTCCATGCACCTGCTTGCAAGATTTGTTAAGTTACCTGAGGACATCAGGTAGCAAGAACATGAATGGACTCTCACAGGACAGTAGAAATAAAATACTAAAATGGCATAAGTCGACGAAGAAATTGTATAAATTCGTATGCGAAATAATGCGAAAATCGTATGCCAGTCGTAGTGCCTCCAAGATTCAACGGAAAGTAGGGAACGAAAGTGTCTTATTGGGAACGGAGCGTATCAACAATTGGTTCCAAGGTACTCTAAAAAAATTGTATTATAAAACTATGAACCGAATACATATTGCGTCATGACCTTCCTATATATGGATATGGCTAATCTTTATAGTACAACAAAATCTTTAAATATGATTTGTTTTTAATAAGCGTCTAGGATTTTTTCTACTATTATACCGGTACGTTTTTAGAAAGCCATTTCTATGTAGGTACTTATGTAATTACAAAATAAATAATTTACAACAAAAAAAAATACAGTAAAATTGATAACCTCCTTTTCTTACAGAAGTCGGTTAAAAATATGAACTATGCGTATGCATGTCGATATGTATCTACACATAACATTTTTGCATGTAGGGTAAAATTGAAAATGAGAAATCTGTGGACAGACAGTTAATTTTAACAGAAATTCATCCCGGCTGAATAGGTTGTGATTCATTCGTAAACTAAACACTATATTAATATAAATAAGGTATATTTTAGAAGACAAAAAATTGATTTGATGAGGGGTTACACCCCAAGGCCGACGCGACGGTCGGCAACCCGACAGCGCTACACGCCGGGCATATTCAATTTTACTTAGTATGTATAAAAATAAATGGACATAACATAAAATCGCTAATTAATGTTATATTAAAGTTATTGTTATCAGCAATTATAATGAAAGTAAACTTAGAAAATCTTATTTTTTTAGAGTTCTCCTACATTACCTCCACGAAAAATTTGAAAGTTGCATAATTTGTAGAAGTCTAAATCTAAATGTTAAGCTTAAAGGCTAATTAAAGTACGGTCACAGGTCTAAATAGGTATAATAAGTCACACCCAGACACAATGAAAGCAACATTATAGCAGTTAAGACTATTCATAGAACTAAACCCTTTAACGTTCAAAATTTTCATACGAATTTTCAAATCGTACAACAAATGCAACAGATTTTAATATATTTAAGTACCTTTACTTTACATATTTTTAATTATCTTGCCGTGTTAGTGTATGTGAAATCTTGCAAGGTCAATTCGACCCACTTCACAGTGACCTATTGCGCTGAAATTTTGAATAACGATTTCAGTTCTGATGACATTGAAATTATACATATCCTCTATATTCTTATTAATCCAAAATGGCCGCCACAAAGATGGCGGATTACAAATTTTAACAGATCCTACCTAATATGGGTATCTAATGAAAGCGATTGATTTGTAAAAAAACAATATCGTGACAAAAAGAAACTTTAGATAGTTTCAAAAACCTTTTTTTTTTAATTTATATTTTTATATTCTATGAATAGAATATATCTAATGTTACGCTGAACATCTTTAAAGTCAATATTTAAACATCGTCTCGTCGGAACTAAATTTAATTTATAAACATCATATAAGTCTATAGAGAAAAACGTCGGCTTAGACTTGCATTACTTTATTAGTGCTAGATTTTCAGTTATTTGACTTTTGTGACGGGGACCGCAGAAGCCAAAAGACAATACCTAAAATGCACTATAAGTACGCCAGGCAAGCTTGACCCGGATTGACTATAGTTTCCAAAGCCAGTAATTTATCAAACCGTATATTAATATGAAACAATGATACTATTTAAATAGCATATAATATGAACCTTATTTTTGTTTCGTGATATATGTAGAAATAGGCCTTTGTAAATATATAGAAATTTTCTGACTTGTCTTTTTTCAAAAGTGCTTGTAAAAGTGAATTAAAATATATGGTTCGTATTTAAAGTTATATCTGCAATATTCGAAATGCAGTCTGTAACTGTTGCATGCATTGGTTTAATTTTATTCCTTAAGCCGTTAGATTGCTACGCGTGTATCCACACCGGCATTCACTTCTAAACTATTAATAGAAGGCGCTAACACAAAAAAAAGTATTGAGTAAGAAAAAATCACGAAGTTGATATTATAATATATACGACGTTTGTTTAAAAACCTAGATTTAGTGAGTATGGTAAAATCAATCTGTATTCTGTACTGCTTATGAGTGCAGCAAGGGGGAGTCAACGACCGGCCCAGTGCAGCGTCCGCGCCCCCGCTGACACCGAAACACACGCAACTCGCAACTCTCTGGATCCCTACAAGTTCAATGAACTCGCCACAGACCCTTACAATGAACCCCTACAAATACAAATGAAAAACTACAACAAATCTCTGACATATAATATGTTTCACTATAAAATTATTAAATAACAAACTATATATTTGAATAATATAAACAGCCAGTACAAACACAGTATCAAAGATACTGAAGGAAGGTCTCGTAAAAAGCATGAGGATCCTCCGGAGGGCATACAGAAGAGGTTGATGACAGTGGACGAGGCGAAAGAGGTACGTAGAGACCGTAGCGTTTGGCGCTCCCTTCTCTCTGACCACCCCGCTAGGGATAAAGCGTGAATCTATGTATGTATGTAAATATAAACAAAAGATTTTTATATATATGTACGACTGTTTATCATATTGGCGCAAGCTCTCACGAACCAGAAGCAATCAAAACTGTGCTCGTCGTCAAGTGGTCTATAAACCAGTTCCCACTCAAGTCCGCTACACGCCGGCAAGGTCGCGCCGTAAAATCAACATGCAACGTAAACTTTATACATATTATTATTTAGCTTAGCTTTGGCTACGTATGTAGGTACTTTAAAACGGCAATATACCATATTATTTAAAATATTATAGGAGTATTAACTGCCGAGCCGAGTAAGTGAGCTAGTTGTGAACGTCCCACAGTACGCGACAGAAATAGCGTACGTTGTAATCATTGAAATCGATTTGTGCATAATAAACGATGCTGCAACTGTTAGACAAAAGCGTGTGGAGAAATAATAAAAAACCTATCGTTGCTGTTTATTTTTTACATATTAAGCAAAATTATCAAATTTATTAAAAATACAGGAGGTAGTACTATAACAACAAATATCCATCCTTTTTTCTTATTAAACAATATGTTTGTTTATAAAGCTATAAACATTGTATTGGGTTGCAACAAAGCAATATATTATTACATTATTAAGTTGATTCGTTACCTTGCCAATTAAGGTTTATAAATATATCGATAAAAATAACTGTACCTGTAACATGGCTTACTCGTTTCAAGTATTTACTAATTTACTTTTAATATTTTATATATAAAATGACTAGCAAAATTTAAAATTTATATAAGTCGGGGACAAAAAATATCACTACCTTATCTTGGCGAAGTGCTTGCAGCTCTTAAACTCCTAATCCGATTTTCATGAAACATCGATTCATTAATTTAGCAGTTACGTTAGGACTCAGATACACAGTCACGGCAAACTTATAACACCCCGCTTTTTATGTTGAGTTAAAAAAGATTACAAAACTTACATATTATTTAATGCAAATGGGCGAAATAAATAAGATAAGGACTAGTCAGTTATTAGTAACAATAGTGAAAAAATTACCAGCTTTAGGAAATACCTAAAATATTTGTATAGACCTTTTTTGAATGAAGGATTTTGATGGAGAGTTAATTTTAAGATATTTATGAATTTTGCTATTAGATAGGTAGGTGGTATTTTTAAGTTAGAAGCAGAATTGTATTAAGCTGAGCATCTTATATACGAGTATGATCGTTTATGGTCATTTTAAATTATCTTCCAATTAAGATATGTGAGAGTGAAAGAATAGATCGTCTGTTTATATTAAATACTAGGTTACACTTTTGTTGTTTTTCTTAGAGGTTCTTTTAAGCATGGTCGTAAAGAATTAGTATAGATTTTTCTTTACACTAAGAAAAAGAAAAATAAAGAAGAAGGAGTATTATATACCCAACTCGGGCAAGATGGATAAACACATACAGATTACATTGTAATAATATTAATATATAATTTAAAAGACATTTAATAGATCGCTGTCAATATATCTCTTTAAAATATTATTAATATTTACATTCACAGGACTAAAAATGAAACCGAGGACTAAATAAAATGAATGTAACCAGAATTATGTGAGAAATCTGTAATTCTGACTTTCAAAATTGTAACTGTATAGAGAAAGCTATGGTGTTGTAACAACAACGACATGGAGCCAAAGGTTTCGTGACAGCTGGTTCTGCTTCTTGCACAAGCGCTCACCGCGATCGCACTAAAATTTTTAATGGTTTAACATAACTTTTTACAAGTATCAGTTTATACCAATATAAACTGATACTTGTAAAAAGTTAGTAGTTGTTAGTAATCTTCGTTTTTTAATATATGTAATACTGAAATAATTTACGGTATTATATATGCATATTTTTTTATTAAAATCTAATGTGTATAGTAAAAAGGTATGTATATATTATTATTTTTCAAATAAAGGCCGTCGTGGCGCAGCGGCACTAGGGTATAGTTTACTATAACAAAACGGTTGTGGGTTCGATCCCCACTCAAGGAAGTGAAATATAAATATTTCAAATTTCTATTACCATTTCTTCGCTCTGGTGTCGAGGCAAAGCGCGGCGTTGAGTTCTGCCATTCAACACGCAATGCCTCCTGTATGTACAATAATAAAAATAACGAATACAAAAAAACAATTTATTTAGCATACACTAAGATAAGCAAAAAAACGCTACCACATACTGAATACAATTTAACCGCAGCGTAAGTAGTAACTCGCTGCTCCAATTTCCATAACGGTATTGGCGACACAAATAAAAGATAAATTTAAACATCGGAGCATTATGTACACAGTATTTCTATATAAAACATACGTAACTTTATTAAATAGACTTCCTTTCCCTTAAGATTTTCCGCCGATTTTTTTAGGCATTGCGAGTTGCGAGTGGCGAAAGGTTGGCCTCAGCCAAATTACTACTGAAATTATATTAATTTGGCTGTTGAAGACTATATGAGTTTGTGTTGTAGGGGTACGTGCATAGGAGACAGGTGGCAGAGTATTTTCGTCGAGTTTCAAATTGCATAACAAATAAAATTAGGACTGGAAAAGCTTTAGTAATTAGCGTAGATGTTTTAAACATATTATGTTTTCAACGTGACCCTGTATTTAAACTTCATTCATAAAAATATTTACATTAAAAAATATTGTGTTCCAAAAACTCACTTTTGGAATAATATAGAATGATGACAATTTTACATTATATATCCATGAAAAGTAAAAAATAATAATAATCTTATTAAATATTAGTAAGCTATATAAGTAAGTAATATACATAAGTAAGTCAACTTTCGCGACGCAAGCGTTTATTGGTATTTTCATACAAATGATGGAGGTAAATATAAAGATTATAAAATCATGAATACTTAGAGAAGGTAAAACGAGAGGTGTCGAGCCGGGGCCCTGGCGCGGCCGGATCAATACAGGCGTCCTGATGCCCAGCCATTGTACCCGAGCTATTTTTCCAGACATAATATGTATAATATTTTATTATAACTATATTTATGTTGATATAATATATTATATTTATTACGTATATTTTAAGATATCATACGTCGTTAAAAGTTTTTAAAGATATTTTACAGTATATTAATTAGGTTCATTACAATATTTTTTCCGTAACATATTTTTTGACATTTTAATAGTGAAAATGAATGTTGTGTTTACTTTGTCGATTCTTAACAAACATGATGAGCAATTAAGGTTGATCATTTGTTTAGGTACACATCTATCGCTATGTGTACATGTGATATAATTATTATGAGAAAATCTATTACTGGGGGCATTTACGAAATAGAAACCTAAAAGAATAATTTTTAATTTTATTGTCTGTTTGTCGGTTTTTCTGTTTGTCTGCATGTTTGTTCACGCTCAGAATCGGCTTAACTGATTTTAATGCAATTTTCAATATTGTATTTTGGCAAATTTTCCTTAACATTTAGTGTTTATATATTTAAATCGGTTCAAAAATAAAAAAGGTTATATCAATATAAAGTAATTGGTTCGACAAACTTACTGCAAAATATATATTATTTTAATTGGCTGAAATTTTAGTAGTCGATGTATGGATATATTAAAATGATAATGTTATTAGAACACGAAAGTAACTCAGATTAATAAATAAATAATTCTGTAGTTCAGACAGGCGAAACCGCGAAAGGTTTGCTAGTATTAAATATTCCTCTACAGAAACAAAATCGTGTTCTATATTTGGTTATAAACCGTTATGAATGCATGCATGCCTAATGAATTATGCTTGGATCTTTCATGCGGTTTTTAAATGCAGGGATTGACAACAACTTTAAAAAAACTCTTAGTTTTTTTATCAGCTTCGCGCTTTATCCCGCACACAGCAGGTTAGGCACAGAGAACCTAGTGTTAACACACTTGGTTCGCCACTTTCCGCCGATTTTTAGAGGCATTGCGTGTTGAGTGGCGGACCTCAACGCCGCGCTTTGCCTGGACACCAGAGCGAAGAAGTCGAAATGACAGGGTAGGCAGAGAGAACTCCACTGTTTTCTGGAGGCATTGCGTGTTTGTTCTTAATGAAGGCAATGAAACATGATGATGAATCACAATTTACAAAATGTGTAATAACAATATTAGTCACAGTAGATTAATATTACTATATTAGCCTGCTATTCCATATTAAGAATAGAAAAAAAAAATTCTTAGTAATATTTTGTTCATAAAAAAGATCTGCAACCAAACGGGCCAGACACCCGGCACGGTGAACACGGAGAATTGTGGAATGTTAAGTAGGTAGTTTCTTGTATTTATCCACTATCCACAAGATTGTATCTTTATTGGTGTAAATAAAATTATTAAGAAGTAATTTTAATTAAGGTTGAAAGTTTTATTTCCATATTTTTTATAATTTTAAAGCCTTATATATCATGTACAAGATAAACCAAAGAAATTGTTTAGATGTTATGTTTTAGCTAATATTTTTAACTGCAATGAGTCTGTGGTACGCCATTTTAATATGCATAATATACCTACTACTACTGCTACTAATTTACTTAAATATAAATCTGTGTAATATTTCAATAAAATAAAAAGATGTCCAAATCAAGTAATCCAAAAAAAATCTGTATTACCTTCATTCAAGGATAAGCATTTTCATATAGAATAGACTAAGATCTTTGTTTAAATGATTTTACTTTTAACTAACTATCACAAACCATTTTACACCATGATAGAATGAAGTAAAGTAATAGTATTAAACATGAATATGTTTATGTTATTCAAATAACATAATTTTTAATGCAACTTACCTTATGATTTAACTATTCACTTCAACTATTTATATTATATCTTTGTTTGGCCTTCATTTACACAAAGGGAATAAATGAAAAATACAAATAATGTCTACATTTTAACTAATTTATGGATTATATTGTTGAAAAGAACATAGTGCTTAATCATGTAAGATTAAACTAGGAGAATTTTGTATATATATTTAAATAGTCAAAATTTAACTTTAACCATTGCATAGTCTGCATCACGCACCAATTGAAATGTTTTACATAGAGGATAAAACCAACATATCATATGAAATCATTACATATTGGAAAGTTAACTTAATGTAGTTTTATTATCCTTCATGAGAATTGAAATTGTTGATGTTTCAATGCCTTACACAAAAAAATATATATTATTTTAATTTTGCATATTCAATTTGATTTTACAAGTGTATAACGTTTATAATTGAATGTGGTAGAAAATAGTTTTAACTACGACAATGTAAGTGCTTTCTTTAAAAGTCGATACATTACAAATCATTATAATAACATATTGTAACAAAGCAACAGCGTCATTAAGATTCTTTGCTAAGCTTAAAACAAAAATCAGAACAAGTCGATAAGAATAAATTAATTTCAAGGTTTACTAATGATGCATTGTTACTAAGTTCTTTAAATAAATATGCACTATATTTTATGACAAAATACTCAAAATCCGTCGACTTACCTTGAAAGACTAATATATATCTGGAACGTTTACAGTCGCAGCACTATACAACAAAGTCAACTTGATAAACACACATTGGTAGATAAAGAAAATGCGACGTAATAAAATACTACAAACGTATTGTCGTGATGTTTGACAAATCCTGAATCGATTATTTTCTCAATACTAATAAAATTTCCAAAAAGCAATTGTAACACATCAATCTATAAAATAACACACTTGGCAAATGATTGTCACTATTTAATTTTGGCCCATAATGATTTTCACTGATTTTCAAACACTCAAGAGCAAAAACAGCTGGCTGATACCAAAGCGTGTTTTTTTTTTTACAAATTTCAACACAGACAAAAGTCGCGTTCACCCATCCGTCTTTTTTTGTCATTCAATAAATCGGTAATTGTGATACCGGTTTTCAATAGAAAAGTACGATTTTTAATTAATGAATATTATTAATATATATTATATCATTTTCAACGCTAATATATAACTTACATTAAAAATAAATAAAAAATGTTTCATTCAATCAATGGTTTTTATTCATTTTAAAGAACATTTTAGAGCACAAATTCTTAGAATATAATTATGAAACATTGTATAAAATATATAATTGCTATTTGTTTACAAAAAATACTATAAATGATTTATAAAAAATCACTGAAGTCCTTGTTCATGTAATTTTTTTCACCACTGTCATTTTTAATTCCACATAAAAAGTCTTCATCATTTGATAAGCAAAGATTTTTTAAAATATCAGATGGTGATGGAATATTTTTGTCATTAATTGGTACGGAATCAATCAGCTCATCTAAATTAGATTTGTAAAGATCAACATTATTTTCATTTGCTATATTGTTATTAGCTAATTCTAATGGATAATTATGGCATAATACATTATCTTCACTAAAAGCTTCAGAAATTATCGTAAAATTTTCGGATTCCATGTCTTCTAAAGATAATTGTGCTCCTGTTTTTACTAATTCAACATTCACTTCCGATACTTCAGGATAGTTAGTTTGTTCCAATATAATATTATTAGGATCTAATATGCTAACATTTGTATTTAAATCACAGTCTTTTTTCTTCTTAAGTTTTTCAACAAGTTCACCCGTTTTCCTTATTACAGTACCAGGTGGTTGAGCTTGACATTTATGAGTCCTTTGAGATACCTAAAAAAATAAACATTGCAATATTTTATGTATACCTAAAAAATTATAAAAAATAACTATATTTTCAACCCTCACTTTATATCTGAAGCTCTTTTCACAAGCAGTACACTTATAAGGCATTGCACCAGTATGGATACGCCTATGAACTAAATATGAGACTCGTTGTCGAAAACATTTACCTGAAATTTTGTGTGTATTAAGCAATAGAAAATAGTTTTAATGCAAAAAATTGTAAGGTGACAAATTATAGCAATACAAATTCTTTAAAAAATATACATTACTAGCGGCCCGCCCGCGGCTTCGCCTGCGTGAACTACTTTATTATTAATTTCTATCTCCATGAGTACCTACGTCTTATAAGTGACGTCCATGCAAATTTTTGAGACTCCTAGCATTTGTAAGAACGAAGTTTCATACAAACTTTCAACCCCAAAAACAACCCGTTAGAAGTCGAATATTACAAATTCCCGTCTTAGCGAGCACCTACGTCCTATAAATAACTCCTATGCAAAATTTGAGATTCCTAGCACTTGTACTTTCTGAGATTTGGTGATGAGTGAGTGACCTTTCGATTTTATATATATAGAT
>JAKRZM010000263.1:658508-822832 GCA_036379175.1 Heliconius cydno galanthus
GGACTTAAGATCCTGGCCATATTACAATTGAATGGAAATTAAAACGATTCAATTATAAAATGTCTTTTTCATTTCTTGTAGAAATATCGGGAAATTCTATATTGGTGCTATACCTATATTCAAAATGTTTGTTTTTTTTACGCTCAACTACTAAGCATGTATGAGTTGGGAATTCTCATTAACAGAAAAGTTTTATATATTTGTATATTAGTTGAGAATTAAATTCCCAACCTAGACTAGCTATAGCATTATTTTATATTATAAATTCAACTAAACGTTAAATAAGAAATGGGACCAAGAAAGGCATAGAATTCCCAAATTGATAAACTAGTATAATACTTAATTAGACTAGTATTTGTACTTGAATTAGAAATCAATTCAGACCAGTTTAAATATATATAAAAAATCATTATTCTGACTATTATTCAGACTTGCATAATAACACCGTATTTAAATAATAATTATAATAAATAGGTAAAAACCGAAATTAATCATAGAAATTTTGTGATTGAACAGCACTACTTCAAAATTAAGTCTTGTTAGTCTGTGGTTTCATCATTTCATGTTTGTTTTGAATTTTTCAAAATAGGCGCTTTAGTTCCTCATAACATTTCACATTTTGTTCTTCGATATAACACTTTTTGGTTATTGCTTAGTTACATATCAATTATTAGTTTTTTATTATTTTTGATCTAAGTCAAAGGCTAAAAGTAAAAAAGACTCACTAGTTGTCGCTTAGAAGTATTTTTCTACAATGAGTGAGAATAATGAGAAGGTGCCACGATATATGGCTCAATTATTAGAAGAACTTGGTTGGGGCCAGGGAACTAGAATCCCGCTAGCAAATTCTGATAATCAAAATTTTGAAACTATTCTCATTGACAGGTAAAATTAAAATTATATCTTATTTAAATAAGTAAATATAAATTACACTTTTATTCTGTTAAACCTCACATAAACTTAAAACATTATAGACAAAATGAAATACAGCGCTTGAAGGAAGCTCTCATTTTACAAAACCAAAAGCGCGATGATCTTAACAAATATAAGAATTTTGTCCAAACAGAATATCAAGAGAACACTGTAAGTTATTAGATATATATGCAAAATACATTTCATTAAATATAGAAAACAATTAAAATTGTATGCATATATTTTCTAGCGTTTACTATTTGCCCATAAACAACAATTAGAACAAGAAGTTAAACTTCAACAATTATCTTTCAATGAATCTGAGAGATTGGAGAGAGATGTACTTGATTGTAACAAACAGAACAATTTAATATCTTCTCGTATTGAAAAAGTTCAGAGTAAGTTTGAAATAACTGTATCACTTATCTCTCGTAATTGTACCATATTATGTTGTACATAATAGAAAACAGAAATTCTAAATTCTAATTATTAAGTAATTTGCTAATGTTTCAGACAAAATTGCTAGATTATTGAAAAAGGCTGATACACTGAAGAGTGAGGTTTGTGGGGAGCGTGGGGCCCTGCAAGAATGGAGGGCTGCTCTTGAGAGAAGTGCAGGCGATATAACAGCCATTGAACAGTTTACTAAACTAGATCATTCTAAAGCCAAAGTTTGTTTGTTTTTGTTTCACTTGAAATATTCTTTTTCTCTCATTACAAATAAATATCCATTTTCTAAACATGTTGGTAAGGGGAACTTAGTGTCAAGACACTCCATTTTCTGCTTCCTGTCAGAATCCAAGACAAGCCTTTTTGAGTGATGATTCTCAATGCATATTACATATGGATGTCTTATCAGGGCAGAGGAATAAAAAAAATCAATGAATAAAAAAATAAGATTAACATTTTCTTATAACTGGTATAAATTATATGTTATGTCAATAGTAGCCAACAGCATCCAATACATTTTCTAAAAGTAAAGTTAAGTAAAGTAAATTAATCACAAAAAAAATTGTCAATAGTGAGATCATTAATATTATTGATAAGAAAACCAAATAATAATAACTTTATTTTTAATAAGCAAAGTGGTATATCTGTTATGTCACTACTTTATTAAAAAAAAACATTTCTTAATTTAATTATGTGAAATATAATTTAACTATTTTAACAGGGTCTAGAAACAAAAAGGCAGAAATTAAAATTGGAACATGATCAAATGTTAGAGAGGCTTAATCAATTGGTTTCCAACCTTAGTGCTGAAGAGAGAGCATGCGAAAGAATATCTGTACAGGTAAAACACATCCATATTTGATATAAAATAAAAATTGAATTTAGACTTTTTAATATATTTCTTATGATTTATGTGTTAACCTTCTTTTTAATAAATATGTAATATGACAATATTATTTTCAACCTTTTTCATTTTACTTGAATATACCAAGGTCTCTGTTTTCCCTCATTTTTGCGATATTAGATATTTCCCTCATTTGTGTGTTGTGTGATGGCACTCTAAGCTGTCACTTGTTTTACCAGCATATGAAAATGAAAATAATTAATTCCCGTGGAAATACATATATTTATTTTTAAATATTATTATTCAGGTTATGGAAGGAATGGAGCAACGGAAACAAATGATGATTATGTGGACAAGTGCTGTAGAAAATTTAAGGCAGCGGGACACTGATATTCGTAATATCAGAGAGGTGCTTTAAAGCTTTTTTTCACTGCTGAGTATGATGTTAATAGAATAGAAAAATGTTAATATTGCTTTTAACATTTTTCTCTAGTATTATCCCCTAGAGTGCCTGTATGAAGAGGTTATTGACAGTGGGCGAGGCAAAAGAGATCGTTTGGCGGTTTCGAAAGCGTGAAGCAAAAAATTATAAACCCCAAATGAAAGTGTAAATTTTTACTATTACAATTTTTTTAGCTTAACGCTGTATCCCGCATGCAGTAGGGTAGGTAGAGGGAACCTAGTGTTAAGACTCTGTTTCCCACTCTTCGCCGAATTTTTGAGGCCTTACGTGTTGGGTGGTGGAACTCAATGCCACGCTTATGCGACTGACGGCCTCCAAAAGATTATTAAAAATAAAATACATATCTAGGACTATGCAGTACTAGAGAACGAAGCCAACCAGCTGGCGGAACAGTGTCGCGAGCAACAAAGCTTCTGTGAGCAGCAGCGCGGCAACAACGCGGACGCGCAGCGCGAGTCGTTGCTCCTGGCGCAGCGTTTAGCGCAGATCCGCCTGGAGCAACAGCGCCTGGGTGAACAGAACGTCGGCTTGGACAGTGAGGTTTGTGCTCTGGAGTATGTTTAGGTGGTTGGTTTATTATTATTTCACAAAAGTTAGTGGTCTTTTTCAGTTTAAAAGTTTCAATTCTTCTGTTGAGAGTTAATGTGATGGTTGTGAGTTCGATTCGTATTGAGACAATGGATGATTTTTCCTTTGGGACTCACAATGTCTAGGGATAAAGTATGATTCTGAAAAACAAATTATATCCTGCTTTAGGAAGACTTCAGTTCAATTTCAATTTTCATGTCCTTAGCTTTAGTAGTTGTCGTAGCATGAGGCCATTCTTGACGTGGGGGCACAAGCGTGAAACTGTAAAAGCGACAGCTTGTGGGTTCGATTCCCACTTGAGGAAAGAAAACTCGCTCTGGTAACGAGGTAAAGCGCGGCGTTGAGTTACAACATCTCAACACCTAATGCCTCCAGAATTTCTTAATGGGAACGAAGCGAGTGTGCCCGTGAACATTGGCGACAACACAGGAACCATCAATCCGTTGCCGGCGTTTAAGGAATTTGTGCATCCGCCCCTTGAAAAGTAAAATATCGTAGCTTTATGGCAACACTTCTAGTGGTAGATGGTTCCATTTATGTATGGTTCCAGATTAGTTGAATTGACCCAGGGACTCAGCTGGTGAGAGCGATACTGCTTTCAACGGCGTACAGTACGGTTGTAGAATTAGATGGTGAAATATGACCAAATAATTCCTCCGAACTATCCCCATTAAACATACAAGATTTATGACTATTTAGCACCCCAATTTTTTTAAATAAAATATGGTTGATGTCTACAATCAAAATTATTCAATATTATATACCTTCGTAATTTTTTTAAAGCTTCATTGTATTTTTTTAACTATTCAATATTATGTACTACCATTGTTGTTTTCTTAAATCTTCAATGTATTTTTTTATTTGCAAACCTTATATGTTCTTATTCTTTCTTTTATAACACAGGTCCAAAGCTTACAACGTGAACTGAGCAATATACGTATTTCATTGGAAAAACTTCATATGGAAAATCGACAGCTACTTGACAATCAGCATAAGAAAGATGATGCACTGAGTTCACTAAATAATAAAGTAAGACTTACCTACATATTATATGTGTATTTATGTTAAGATAACATAGTATTGTATTTACTGTAAGACGTAAATTATGGTTAATAAAAATGTAAAAAAATGTTCCCTCATAGATTGTGAAATTGTGGCGTAATACAACCTTTGACTGTAAATGCATGTTTATGGATTCAGTTCCAACTCGCAGGAAAGAATTATTTACATTACCGTGCTTTATACACGATATAGGGAGTTGAATGTAGAATTCTACCACTTAATTTGCAGTGCCTCCAATTCAGTTGAGGAGAGGGTATCTTATCACTATGATTTTTTCGATACTATTAGAAAATATACTATTTGTGTTGTGTAACTTTTATATATATTGCTAATAAGCCACAAGCTTACTAGCAAATTGTTTTATAATCATAGTTTTGCTTGTAACAAAAAATTATACTTTTTATAAATGTTTCAGATCAAAGAATTGAAAGAGAAATTATTGGACTCCACTGACAAGTCAAAATGTTNCAATACTTCTGGTGGTAGATGGTTCCATTTATGTATGGTTCCAGATTAGTTGAATTAACCCAGGGACTCAGCTGGTGAGAGCGATACTGCTTTCAACGGCGTACAGTGCGGTTGTAGAATTAGATGGTGAAATATGACCAAATAATTCCTCCGAACTATCCCCATTAAACATACAAGATTTATGACAATTTAGCACCCCAAATTTTTTAAATAAAATATGGTTGATGTCTACGATCAAAATTATTCAATATTATATACCTTTGTAATTTTTTTAAAGCTTCATTATATTTTTTTAACTATTCAATATTATGTACTACCATTGTTGTTTTCTTAAATATTCAATGTATTTTTTTATTTGCACACCCTATATGTTCTTATTCTTTCTTTTATAACACAGGTTCAAAGCTTACAACGTGAACTGAGCAATATCCGTATTTCATTGGAAAAACTTCATATGGAAAATCGACAGCTACTTGACAATCAGCATAAGAAAGACGATGCACTGAGTTCACTAAATAATAAAGTAAGACCCTACCGACATATCATATGTGTGTTTATGTTAAGATAACATAGTATTGTATTTACTATAAGTAAGTAAGTAAATTATAGTTTATAAAAATGTAAAAAATGTTCCCTCATAGATTGTGAAATTGTGGCGCAATGGGACAACCTTTGACTGTAAATGCATGTTTATGGATTCAGTTCCAACTCGCAGGAAAGAATTATTTACATTACCGTGCTTTGTACACGATATAGGGAGTTGAAAGTAGAATTCTACCACTTAATTTGCAGTGCCTCCAATTCAGTTGAGGAGAGGGTATCTTATCACTATGATTTTTTCGATACTATTAGAAAATATACTATTTGTGTTGTGTAACTTTTATATATATTGCTAATAAGCCACAAGCTTACTAGCAAATTGTTTTATAATCATAGTTTTGCTTGTAACAAAAAATTATACTTTTTATAAATGTTTCAGATCAAAGAATTGAAAGAGAAATTATTGGACTCCACTGACAAGTCAAAATGTTCAGAAAAACGAGCCAAGGAGCTGGAAGATATGTTGAATGTAAGATGCTTCTTTTTTTTAGTTTGAACTTTAGTATCTTTTAAAAGTAAAAAAATTTAGAAAGACATTTTTGATTAAAGAGAAAGCGCGGCAAGTAGCAATACAAAATGTCTCCAAGTTAGGCGTACAGTGAAGAATGTAGTGTTGATACTAGGTTCTCTCTACCCCTGTCCTGTCCCATTTATACGTGAATAACCGGGACTATATATACTATATATACTCCCGGTTATTATTATATACTATAATCCATTTGTCTTTGTCCGTCTAATTGTTAACGAAGCCGTCTGGCATAACGGCGCGGCGTTGAGTTCCGCCGCTCACAGCACAATGTGTCTAAAATTTGGTGAACTTGAAGCTATTTATCTTATTTATATTATTTATTTATTATTGTATAAGCTGTGTAGAATAATTATAATGCTATCACAAAAAAAACGTTAATATAAATATATAAAATGCATTTTAGGAAGAGGAACGTTGCGCTAACCAGCTGATGTTGAACCAGCAGCGAGCCATGCACTGCTCGTTCGTAGAGCAGCAGAAGCTACTGGGCCTTAAAAATGAAGAGAAGCTGTTCCACATGCAGCTTAAATGTACTTTCTTTATTAATTTGTATATTAAGCTAGATATGAATTGTATGTGTGTAACTGCCAGTTGTGGCGCAGGGGCACAGGCGTGTGAGTTTCAAGGACTGGTAATGAGTTCGACTCCCTTTCAAGGAAATGAAATATGGAATATTGTTTTTTCTCCGATCTGATGTCAAGGGAAAACGAAGCGCTGATTTCCGTGAATGAATGATGATGTGAAGCGTCTTAATACTAGGTTCTCTCTTCCTACGCTGCAATGCTTCCTTTCTTTTAAATCCTATGAGAAAAAAAAATAAGATTTATCATGTATATAAGGATCCAAATATAGTTAATCAAATATTAGTATTATCATGCTATATTTAGTTTTTATACTACTAAATAAATATTCAGTTTTACAATTTACTAGCTTTTACCTGCGGCTTCGCCCTTGCTATAATATAGCCTTCCTCAACTCGCAATGCCTCCAGAATTCGAAGGAAAATAGGGAACGGAGAAAGTTTTATGATTATACCCTGATGTGTACAGGATAAAACGTGACAATATAGCCTTCCTCGATAAGGTTATGGACAATAACTCTTCAGCTTTATAAAATATTATTATTGACTAAATAGTATAAATATTATTGATAACATAATTTACATAAATATTATGGTGTAGGAAAAAAAGTAAACACTTATATGAATTGCAGCGTCTAAAGCAAGTATGAGCAAATTGGACACCAAACAAGAGGGACTCGAAAGAAGTCTACAAAATCAAAAGGAATCGTTGTATGCAATTGTATGTAACTATTTGCAGCACATCTGTGAATATGCATTTATTGTACTATAATCAGCACCAATGCTTCTTTATGTAGATTTTGATAAATAGTACATTTTTGTAAAATACTTGTTGTATGTAAATGTAAAATATTATGTTCATTTTCATTTTATGTAATTTGGCAGACAAAGCACGACGAGTAAATGGGATGAGGGAGGAAATTGGAAAACGGAGTGTTCTAGTACTACGTTCCCTCTGCATACTCTCTCTATACAAATAAAAAAATATATATCAAAATAATTGAATGTTACATTTGTTCTAATATTTGGCATATTTTTTGTTTTATTTCAGTGCTATCAAGTAGAGACGATTGGAGCTCGTGTCGCTCACATGGAAGGTGCGCAAGCAGAGCGCGAATGTTCCGCGGAGTTAGCTGCAAGAGAAGAAAGGTAAAATGTTATATATAATAAGCTTAATTTTCAAATAAATATGTAATATTAAGATCAATAATTTATTTATATGAATTATTAATTTTATCAGAAGACCCAGATAATTTTATTCCAGCCTAGCTAAACTAGCTAGCTCTTAACTCCTATTTATATTCAACCGGAATAATAATTTGAATTTATTTTTGCAATTTTACGATCATTTCCTTATAATTAGATGTCGCGTTTACTGCCCAACTAACAACCATCCATAATACAAATAGAGAGGTGTAGTATTCGTCGAAAGAACCTTGTTATTTCAATGTCTTAACGGTCGATAAATAAAAGCAAAATGTTTTCTAGATTAAAGGACGTCCTCGCGCGCCATGCGGCCCGCGCGGCTCTCCTCGAGCGACACTCCAGCAAGCTGCACGACGACATGCGTCGCCTCACGCGCGACCTCGAGGTGCTCGGCGAAGAACATACTAGATTGGTATACTCTTTCATATTTCCTTTGATACTTCGAAATCTATATAAATGAGTGATATGAAACTTTTAAAGAACAATATCCTGTTAATAATACTTGTCGTTTATTACGCATTCGTTTTTAAACTTTTTTGTTCTTTTAATGCGATAGTGATTTATATGTCAGCATCATATATTCAAAGCTATAATGCTATATCTGGGCACACACATTTTTATAATTAAATTGCACTATTATTTCCCATTTTTTTTATTACAATTAGTCTTTTATTTATCAATTGTAGCTATAAGCTATTGTATGAACCAACGTCGCGCGATATAAAAATAAATATTCATAAGACTCGATAAATTTACATCCACAGCAAAGTCGTCTAAAATCATCGATGTTGAACGTGGAGGGCGGCGACAAGGAGCTGCGTGCACTGCGCGACGCGTGGCGCCGCTGTCGCGTGGACGAGGCGCTGCTGCGTCTGCGCGTAGCGCACGCATCCCGCGCGCTCGCCGGCCTTGGTGGAGCCGCGTACACGCTGCGCGAGCAAAGGCTGCATCTTGATGCGGTTGGGTTCTTTTCTTTGTTTTGTGACTTTGTGGTATGTGAAACCTATTGTCAAAGTGAGATACAATGAAAATTTTGTGCTATAATTACTTTTCTTACTCATTTTTCCTACATTTACTTTTCTTTTTTATTTTGTCCCTTTTTTTGGTAATATTGTTTTAGTAAAAATTCGTTTTGTACTATAATATTTTTAAATATAAACATTTCCTCGAATTGATATGGAACTCATAACCTTCATGCTTTGTGCTGTATGAACAGATGTTTTATATTATATAAAATGTAAATCAATTATTTTAATCAAATTAGTTTATATTTTATAAGTTAATAGAATAAGTAATTATTTTTTAAGTGAAACATATTTTTTTCTTACGACACATTTTTGTTTTTAAATAACACAAAAATGAGTATACAGATCATATAATTACAAAATTTATTTAATAACAACATTACGATAATATGAAAAGGACATTATATTGTTATTTACCTTTATATTTAACACCTATATTTAACATTGTACAGTAACCTAAATGAATTAAAACATGACACAGGCGATGAACGAGCGTCTAGTGGAGATCAGCGCTCGGCGCGACATGTTCGGCGTACAGCGCCGCGCGCTGCTGGAGCAGTGCGGCAAGTTGCGCGGTGACATACGCGAGCGCGAGCAGCGTGTGCACCAGCTCGTCAAGAGGTAACCCACCCGCTATGCATGTATGTGTGTCCGGTACTTTACAGTATGGTTAACGAGTCGTGGCCGCCCTTAACTTAGGTGTTCTGAACATTGGTTGTGGGTTCGATTTTTAATCGGAGGAATGAATTGTTATTTATTAATATTTTCTTTTCTTTGCTCTGGTACCAAGACAAAGGCGCGATGTTGAATTCCGCCACTCAAGATGAATTCCTCGAACATTCGGTGGAAATTTAGGAATGGAGTGTCTTAATTTATACCTTACGATGTGTGGAATGGAAGTGTGAAGCTTCCATTTTAATATTCAACGTTTAAGTTTACGCTCTAAGCCGGTGGTATAATATATTTTCTAATTTACAGATACGACATTTTCATATCATCTCTAGGCAAAGATGAAGCAGGACAGCAACTGTCAGTGACTTTTTTTAAAATAAAGGTAGAAAATTTAATTGTAAAAAGCTGAAATAAAAGTTCAATTGATATAGACCTTACATCCATGACTCCTCCAGTTTGCAGCGGAGCGCGCAGAGTTGCGAGAGCGCGGCGCGTCGCTGGACGCCGACATCGGGCGCCGCGAGCGCGACATCTCGGCGTTGGAGGCCACGCTGCGGGTGCTGCACCACGCGCACGCGCACTTCTTGCACCACATCGCTCCGCTGCAGCCCGACGGTGGGTGACCGAATATAACCTAAACCAAATTTAAGAAAAAAAAACATCGTTTCTGATAGCATCGACACATTGATACTACGAAAATGTCATCGGACTATCTTGCGTGTATTTAAATAAAAAAAATTCCCTTCATAGCGTCGAAATACGTCGAAATACAAATATTACTCGATGTATAGGAAATATTTTTTTAAACTTACTAACTTATATTTTTCGCAGCTCCTGAAATATCTGAGATAGATGAACTAAATCGTCAATACTACAAGAAACGGGACGAATGGAAAGCCTTAAGTGCTAAAATAGCTGAAATTGAAGAAACCGTTAATAATTACAGCTCGAAACTTACAACTCTAAATGATAAATACAAACAACTGAATGTCAGGGAGTAAGTATTTCATTATTATCAGTATAAGTTTATTGTAATGGATCTTTGTAATAACTAATATTATTTATTATTTAAAAAAATCCCATTTATAACAGAATGTCACAATTCACATGGACAAGGACCCGACGTCCCGGTTGTATGAACGTTCATGATTTATGAGTAAAAAAAGTATAAAAAACTATTTTTGTTTTGACAGATCATAATCTTAGTATTTTGAATGAGAATGAATTAAAAGAAACCAAATTAAATCAGCCTCACGCTGTATCCCGCACAGAGCAGGGTAGGCAGAGGGAACCTAGTGTTATGACACTCCATTCCACACGTTGAATTTCGCCACTCTCAAGTATTTTCTAGTCAAGTTTATATAAGTATACGAATTTGTAATTAGATCAGAATGTGAAAACGACTTGGACACTATAAAAGAAAAAATAGAAAAGCAGGAAAGCAGACTTGAGAAAGCTCATGAAGTGGTGCGAACAAATGCACGTCGCGCTAAGAGACTGATAGATGGTGTTGACGAGTGGCGTTTATTCCAGGTTATCATTTTAATTATTTCAGATTTTTTGTACTATATTGGAATTTAATTCTTTACATTATAGTTTTAGTGTCACTGTAGACATTGATCACTCGGGAAGAAAAATATCAAAAGTAAGATTTTTTTTAAAAATCAATTCTGCCTGCTGCATCTCCATCTAAGTTTAGGGAGCCCATCGTGGACCGTACTGTACGTTGTAATGTGTTTATAGATGTCGATATGGACACGCAACTATACGGAGGCAGCGCAAAACGCGCTACAAGCTGTGGCCGAGGCGTGGGGCGCAGGGGGCGCCCGCCTCGCCGCTCTGCTCGCCGCCGCGCAGCTGGAGCGCCTCGTGCCCGCAACCCAACGCCGCCTTGCTGGCCTACTGCACAGGTATAAATATGTATTATGTTATGCTTATAGTTTTATATTTTCTCTAATGGTTTGTTTCTGTTAATGTGAGATTGGATAGGAATTTGAATTTGAATTTGAATTTTTTTACTAAAATTATTATAATATATAGGTATAAAATATCATAATAAATTCGATATACATTATCTTTTTCATTATCGTCATTAACTTAGTATTAACATTATTTAACTTTTCAGGATTATAGCAGAAACAGCGACTATTCCAAAAGAATCTGATGTTGATATTGACGGTTTGTGTATATTGTATAATAAAAAAGACATGTAGAGTACTCTGAAGGGGGCGGGGGACGTCGCCTGTCGAGGAATGTCGTGAACTGTGCGAGCCCTGGACTAATTATTATTTTTGAGAGCCTGCTTCTTATGTAGATAATCTATAATATCTAGTATATATATATATGTTTTCAATACAAACGTAGTGCACGTGTATAATTTTAATACATAAAAATATTAAAAATATTAACGACTCTTTAGTCGTAAATTAGATAGAACTACTATTCTAAGTTCTATCTAGTTTCACAGTGTGATAACATGTTACCTTGAACGCGAGAAAATCACCAAACGTTGCAATATTTTATATTTAAATAAAACACTCTCCCTTTCTTGAATTAGGGCGGAAAGTATAGAACAGAATGTCTTAACACTAGATTCCGACGTCCTATTCTGCTATACGGGAAAAGTCGTGAATCAACTTTCTTTACACACATAAAAAAACGTTAAATATCCAGAGAGCGTGTTCTCCCCATCGTCGCTGTCGTCGTTCGGTAGCGGGGTAAGCGTGGCCACCGGCTATACGCGCCGCCTCGCCGCGCTGCGGCACCGCCTCGCGCCGCGCCTGCAGGAACCCGCTGTATAATATAGCTTAATTATTAATATTCATAGGCCTAGGCCTGATTGGTCTAGCCAGTCGTGGCGAAGAGTGTGACTGTTGGCTGAGCCGTGACTAGTTGTGGGTTCGATCCCCACTCGAGGAAATGAAATATTTATTTACAATTATTTGCTGTAATATCGAAACAAAGCGCGGCGTTGAGTTCCGCCACTAACACGTAATGCCTCTATAATTCGGCGGAAAGTGCGGAATGGAGTGACTTTAACACTGGGTTCCGTCTGCCTTCCTTGCTGAAGCTGATTTATTTTTATTATATAATAATATAGAAGAAACCCGACTGACAGTAAACGTGCTGGTTGTGGGTTCAATCCCCACTCGAGGAAATGACATATTTACTTAAATTTATATTTCCATTTCTTCGCTCTAGTGTCGATGGCTCATTAACGTCGTGATCAAAAATAAACATCCTATAACTTCCATTTATATATTTTTAATTTCAATTACTTTACTTTATCTTTTTGCAGTTGGTTGATGATATCCCGGAACAATGTACGTATTTTTATAAAATTACTTTGTACATAATATAATTTATATCATCATCATCATCATCATCAGCCTGTCCTCGTCCACTGCTGGACATAGGCCTCTCCAATATATTATATATTTATATATATAATAATAATATATTATATATTATATTTTATATATTTATATATTATATTAAAAAAGAAAAAAGCAACAAAAGTATGTCTGTGCTTTGTACAAATTCAAAATATACTTTATCAAATATACAAGCACTTTTGAATCATCGAATGACGTTTCATTCAAGTTCAGTAGTTCAGAAGATGTGCGTGTACAAACAGACAAGGCAATTTTTAAAAAAAATAATAGATGAATATTCTAATAGTATTCTTACATCAATGGGGAGACACATGTTTTTTATTGTTTTATTATAGTATAGATAGAAAAATATATATTTTTTTAATTGCTTTAGTCATCAATTTTTTTTATTATTTTTGTTGTAGCGCGACGTTCAACTGTTTCTCTACGTGTAATTTCGCTGGGTCTGAACGAGGTACTGTCGGTGGCCACACCGTCGTCTATAACGCGCAAATCGTTAAGATAATTGGTTTTATCTTAAATCTACAATTTTTCATGTTTTGATTAAAATTTTATAAAACCTTTGTAATATTTATTATTGATAATAAAATAGTCTACATATAAAGTCTTGTTATTAATAGGTATATCAAATTAATGATATTAATAATCTTATAAGATAATTTTTTTTTATCAAAGAATAGAAAATAATAAAAATTATTATTTTTTCTACTAAAATTACGACACTGAAATGAATTTCAAATTCAATAAGGAATTATTTAAAAAAAACTCTTAAATTAAATAATCCACTTTTTTCAGCGGGATCCTTAATATAAAAGAATTGTGTATAAAAATATATCTTTGATCCCTTAATCCCTTCAGAAGTCAAAACAGAAAAAAGATTTTGTATGTTTTCATAATTTATTGCAACATTTCAAAATTCTTAATACCATTGTATTTATATACTATAGATTTTGTCTAGAAAAACATAAGGGAATAAAAGGCAAGACAATAATTATTTTAATACATTTTTTGTATGAAACCCATTTGGAATTTGATATATTATTGTCAAATAGCTAAGATGCAATATTATACATTTATATGTTACATTTAAAATAGATACATTTATTACAGGTACATACATTTATTATGTGAGCCAATATCTACTTTGTGTAAAGTGGTAGTAGCAATGTAATATAAATTATGCACAATATGTTTCTAATATTCAATCTTTGAATTGTAAATATTTCCTAAACACCATACTACAAATAAAATTCTGAAGGCACAAGGACTTTGAAATGATTGGGCCACTAACATTTGTAATTCTACAACTCAAATAACTCATGTAATTGTCTAACATTGACCAATATATTAAGAAAAAATCAAATTTCAAATTCTACTTATTATAAATTATCTAATTTTCTACCTATATTATGTTGTCATGTGAAACAAAGTACATACTAAAGTTTGATGGGTTTATTGTACAGGAACTTTACAATTAAGAAATGCCATCTAATAAATTAAATTAATATTTTTGGTGCCACCATATATGATATATAAATTAAGAAATGTTTAGATGATATGTTGAATTGTTTTTCAATCAAAATTTTTGTCTGTCTTTCTTGAATAGTTCATTTTTTTTCCTCAAGCATGTAACTGTTTTTATAAATATAATACATCATTTTTTAAATAATTGACACACCCATTTTACATATACATATATTGTAGCACCTTGAAAAATAAGTTTTTATTAAAATATTTAATTAAATTTCTTTTAGTAGGTGTAGGCCCTGTGAAATATATTAGTCATTACCTTCAGGCCATCTAATAGTGGGGTGGTACCTTATGCTAATATTTTTTTAATTAAATAAATAAATATATAGAAATTGCAAAATTACAAAAAACATCTCACATTATATTTAACCAAAGGTCCATAAAAAATATAATGTATATTTAATTCTGAAATTAGATAATGGAACATTAAATGATGATATGATTTCTTTATACAAAATAATTATAATTGTATAGGAAATACTACAAAGATTTTGTGTATATAATTAAATAAAAAAATATTTAAAGTAATTCTAACACTGTTTCACAGAAATTAAAACTTAATTTATGAAAACAATTTACAAACTTAAAAGATTTTTTTATTCTACAAAAAGGATATAATGGCTGGAATAAGAACTCCCAAGACCAAACAACATAGGTATCTCAATAATAAGATGACCATGTGCAGACCTGTAATACCTGTCACTTATGTGTTGTCTTCCCTTACTACACTTAACTTCACGTAGACAAACTGGTCTTTCACTAATTTCAAACAGTGTTAGAATATCAAAGCGTCATAAATCAGGGAAACGTAACGGATCTTCTACATAATCATCAGGTATAATAAATAACGTTTCAGGTATATCATCACGGAAATCAAATTTTTGGAAAGTAATTTTGGCAGTCACTGTAGGTAGAATTGGTATATCAATTTTTACTGGGAAACCTTTTGGTAGTTTCATAGCTACAAATTGTCGTAATTTAGCAAAATGTTTAAAAGGTGCAATCACTTCCAGGACATTAAGCAACATGTCTACACTTAAAGGGAAATCATCACTCATTGCAATAGTAGCTCGAAAGTTTCTTGATGACTCTTTGTATACAAGTTCTCTTCCTAAACTTGGATATTGGCCTATAGGAGAAGTTATGTATGCTGCCCAATCAGTACCGCTTTCAGGTGGTGGATTTAGTGAAGCACGCCTAACTGGTTCTCCATTCGTATCCAGATTTTGTGTGTTGCCTTTCGTTAAACTTTCTATAATCGCTTTATTTTTTTGTAAATCATCAGTAGATAGATGTTCTCTTCTTTTGCGAGACTCTAACACAAGCCCTGTTATAGTGTAAATGTCACTCTTATATAGACCTGCAACTGTTTCCTTACGATCCTCACGAAATATCCAACCTGATTGAGCTCTAGCAAAGGAAATTCCTTTAGTAGACATCTGAGCAGCTAGAATGTCACTTGACATAAGAATATCTACTTCATCTTCTATCTCATTTTCTGTCTCTTCATAACGAACTCTCTGATATACTTTAACTTTGTTGTCAAGAACAGTAAGAGATTCACTAGGAGGTTTCTCACCTTGGAATATAAAGGATATGTCACCTCTTTCCCACTTCATATCTGTGAAATCTACCAAAGTTGTATCTAATCGGATTCCTGAACCTGACTTATATATCTTGCACACATCAGATGGTAGTATCCTTGAAACTAGGGGTACCCATGAATGGAAATCCCATTTTAATTCCATGTAAAAATTTTGAATCTGTGACAGGGCTCTTATCAGATCTGGTCGCCTACATTCCATTTGTTCTCGTGCTTGTTGCTTAAGTTTGCGTACTAAGGATGATATAGTTTGACGATCTCCATAGCTAATAGCTTCTGCAAGTGGTGACCACCCTGCAAGATTTTTTACTTTAACTGGTGCTCCATGTGCTAACAATAATTGTACACATTCCTTGCGACCCAGCATAACCGCTAGATGCAAAGCGGTGTTTCCATGTTTATCTTTTCGGGTTACGTCGTTAAATCGCAATAACGATGAAAGCTTCCGAACATCCCCAACGAACACGCACTCATGGAGAGGATAGGTCTCGTCTTCGCCATTACAAATCAAAGTAGACATCTCGCATATATATTTTTTTAAATCATCACTTTAATAGTAGATTACTTTACAAACACAATACAAAAAGCGAGCATCTAATCAATGAGATAAGATTAGAGTAAAAAACATATTTAAGAATTTACTTTTACATTTTGGTCTGCATAATTGTAATTATACTGCATAATTTTTAAATCGTTATGGGCTTTAGTTTGAAATATTTTTTTCTTATTAAAGAAACATTATTAAATTCTTCAATATTGTGTAAAATTTAATCAATTAAAACATATCGAACCAGCGCTTGCAACAGATTGATTATTATTATTAACATTGACAGTGACATTCTCATATACATAATATTTTTTATTAATAGCCTGTGGTCAATAGGAAAAATCAGTTCGATATTTTTGTATTAACCTTTACTATTATATTATATTATTTTCTGCTTAGCTATATCTAATATTTATTACTTGAAATGCAAAATTTTATAATTATGTATAATTGCTTCTATTAATAACTATTTCTTAAATATATATTCTGTTCTGTTCTTTAATTCAAGATAGACAAAAACAATAATGTATATAAATGCACTGAGAATGCTTGTTCAGAAACTAATGATATGATTGGGTATAATAATAATATTTTTAGACAAGCAAAGACAGCATTTCAAAGAAATGATGCACCCATTTCTTTTTTTTTTAATCTTATAAACATAAATTAAAAAATAAAATAAGTCAAAAAGACTGCTAGTATACCTTTGTAAATTAATAAATAATATAAATAAGTCATTAAAAAAATTTAAACATATATATTTATATTTGAATTTATTTGTACTTAATCGGTGATACATTTATATAAATTTTAATGTGATTTCTAAACGTACAAAATATATGCTTTGCTTTGCTGATACCAGATGGCGTTGAGTTAGACCTTTGTTTTTACTTTTTACATCTTAAAACCCGATATTGTAGTGAAAAAACTGACAAATACGCGTAGAAGTGTACAGTTCCTTTTGACTTTATAGTTTAATATTAAATTTACAATGAAAGTGTAAAACACCTATATATTTTCGTATGAACTATTATAAACATTGCCAAACTAATTTCATTCATAGTAGTTGCAAGTTAAATTTTTTGTCATAAATAACTTAAGTGGATTGGTGCAATTGGATTATAAAAGTATATTATTGATTCCCGATATGTTTTCCAGACCAAAAATAATGTATCTACTTGCACGTTGAACCATCATTTAAATGTGTTTATAAAATAACTTATTAAACAAATTTGGATTGCCGGTTTAGTGTACAATGTTATCGCTCATCTGACTTTTATAAATATTGTGTCGTTACATTCTTCTTTGCCTATTAGAAGTTCCTGATAAATCATGTAAGTATATAAATATTCTGTTGAATTTTTGTTGATTTTATTTAAAATATGTACATGATAATTATTATGTGAACGCATAAAATATCAATATAAAAGATTTTTAAAAAATATGTACATGATAATTATGTGAACGCGTAAAATATCAATATAAAACCTTTAATTGAATAAATATTTCAAAGTAACAAGGCACAATATAGGTATATATTTTTTCGAAATAATACCTAGATGTATTTTTAACAAAAACACTGAAAATTATACATATTATTATATTTTGACGATTTTTATTAATAAAGTATATTTCTTGTAAAAAATATTTTGTACTACTTTGTTATCTGAGTTATTAAAGGTTATCACAAATTATAATTTTTAGTTATAGCTTAAATGCAATAGGAATATGAGTTATTTATTTTCATTTACATGTTCAACATATAAAAATATAAATAAAATATTTCATCATACAATATTTCATTCATACATCTTTCCATCTTTTGCTTGAAAACAAATCCTGGGACTCTGGAAATATTGAGTAGGATAGAAAGTTTTAGTCTTAATAATAATTATAAAAATAAATATTATGTTAATAATAAAAAAGCATGTAATTATATTAATTCTAGTTAGTATATTAGTAGTTCATACATTTCCAACATCCAAACAGATGTCTGTCATTTTACAGATAAGAATTTTATTTTTGTTTGTTGAACCTTAGTGATAAAATACATACATAGCATTATTATCAACATATTCATAAGTAGGAATTTCAATAAGAAATAAAAATATTTGTCCGTAAAAAAATGTTGTTAACAAAAGGAACTTTTGTTATCAGTTTGCAATTGGATTATAAAGTTCAAATTAATTAAAAAAACACCATTATAATAAAGGAGAAACATCATCAACTAGACTAATTGTTTCCTATTTGGATATATGAATATCTGACTAGTCAAATGTCAAAGGGAGAGTTTTTAAAAAACCTGGACTCAAATCATGAAATAAAATATTAAATAGTTAGTAATTTGAGATTCTTCTACAAAATTTATCTCTCATTCAAAGCCATGCAACAATACAGATGGATGAAACTACTTATACTTAGCATTCCGTGGATTTATTCTTGGATAGATTTATTCTAGTTGTCGGGCCCATTTTGTGGCAGTGAGTAGCTCATAGCAGTGCAGATGTTACCTGGAGGTTTGCGGTCAAAGTGCAGGTTTAGAGGGCCTCATTAGAATTGCATATTAATGATTAACTCCACTTGCCAAGCTCCTCTCTCCTGACCTAACTCAAAATAATGCTACTAGTGCTGTCTTTAAATTTTATTTAGAAACTAATCAACGATAATTCTCGACAGAGACTGAAACCACCCAATTTGAAGTCTGGAAAACACCATATCCATCCATCCATGTTAAGGGCCAGATAATCCATAGATCATTTGTGCATCTGTCTTCTTATAGCTTTCTTAAGTAGTGTCTAAATATTCTAAAGTAATTAAGTAACTTTAAATTCAATACATATTATATAGAGGGTTGGTAATGAAATTTAAAATAATTTTGCAAAACATTTAATTATCTAATGCTTATAAAACAGGCAGTATGCAGTCTTAACAATTGATTAACTTAAGCTTGTATGAAATATTCTTGGAAACAGTGTTAACACGAAAAAATTAATGACTAGCAAATTCTCTAAAGAATCAGGTTTCCAATATTTGAGAATGATTTTTAGGTGAGTAATGTTCTTATTTATCATCACTAATTTGTTAATTGTAAGATATAACAAATGGATTCTAGTTTAATTTTGGCTCCACAAAAATATTAATAAAAATATTTATTCAATTAAGATTTGGAACAAAACAATAACTTAAATCCTTAATAAATGCATTAGTTTAAAACTGTGTTGTATCTATTGACTCCCGCCTTGCAATCGTCCTTACCTATTTTACTATCAATAAAATTTGAAATGGTCACCAAATTACGTTTCCCAAAATATTAGTTAAGAAAGCCAATTTTTCTTATACTTCACTATAATATAATATTCATACTAAATTCATGTATTGTCACTCATTAGATGTTACCAAAATTTTATGTCACACCCCAGAAAACAAAGACCGAAGAAATAAACGCCACAAATGGCCTCGAACATTCTTTACTATTATATTATTTTAAAATATAAAGGAATATTGTACAATATTATATATTTATTACCATTTGAATATCACCTGTACTAAATATCATTATTAAATAAATATAATATGTACATGTGATCTTGTGGACTAGTCTGGTATTACATGATTGTCATTCATATGCTTTGTTATATATTTTCCTCGTTTGTATTTTCTTTCCAGTATTTGCGGTCGCGGTTTGGTTTGCCCGCCTAAGACTAACAATGATGATACGAACAATTCAAATATATACCCATAGTCTTAATGAAAGAACTACTCTTAATAATTAACTCGTAAAAAATATTGATTTGTTAAAATATATTTCACATTGTAGTGGCGTGACACACATATCTCTAAACAGGACAGAGATGGAGATAGAATTGACTAAGGTTCGTCTGGGAAGGTAACATGCATAAGGATTCCCTTTTTTTGGAGTATCCAAAATAAATTAAAACATTTTTAATGTAGAATTTTCGGAATAAATCCACTTGTTTTAAACAACCTAATATTAGATGTAGTCAGCAATTCTGACTTATTATTTCTTTATATCGCTATCGTTAAAACTCTAGTGTTGTATTTCTTGGAATTAACTCATTATATTTATTGAAAAAAAAAAACAAGGCACAATAAAAATCGATTTTATAGCATTGGTAGAAGCTACTAAATCATTGATTGCACTGCAATGTAATTTAAAAATCGATATCACTACTGACCCAATAAGAAATTCCGTGTATCTGTCTTGTGAGCGGCATACGTTTGATACATTATAAATTCATACGTTCTATTGAACGGTAAACATGCTGTTATTTGGAGTTGAGGGCCTTTATATTTTCTATTATCTTTCCATTCGTAAATAAGTCTCAAGTCTCTTAGTTTGTACGATGCTATACATCAATATAGGATGTGGTCATAACACCTTGGAAAATAACAAGTTTTATAAGAAGAATTACAAAAAAGACTGTAATTCATGAGGTCTTTTTTGAGGTTATGCGCATTTACTGTTAAGTATTTGCTTCTTGACAACAACAAGATACGTACAAGTTCTTATTTGGGATACTATAAAATTTAAAAGTGTCAATAAATCGTTCTCTGATTATAAAGAGGAGGCGAACGGGTGAGGTTCCACGTCGGGCGCCACCGTCGGGCTCCGCCCACACCGCACCCCTCAACCCCTATTTGGTACAGAACAGTTGCACGTTACCAGCCAACGAAGTAGACGTGTGCGCGATATGTCGTTTAAACCACAGTCAGCTCTTCTCCATGCGAATCTCGCACCTTGGTTCGTTGCATCGATGCATGGACCACATTAGATGCTTCTGCACATCATGTATCACCCATACATAATACGGATGTTTTCATCATTTGTCGTTTCAATCTCATCATATAAGATCGTCCCATTGTCGTCACTTAGAAACGTTAGGCTTGTACTTTTAGTTTATAACACATTCAGCCATATAGATATCATATAGAGAGAAAATGCAATACGTGTTAGTTTTTATGTATTTTGTGCATAACAATAATTTTCGGATTTTTGTTTTTAAGAAAAACGGATAAGTGAATAAATATATTGCAGTAATAAATCTTGTTTAGCGATTATTTAAAATTGCTAAAGAATTTTCCGTGACTAAGTTGATGATTGATAACCAAATACCAATCTGATAAGAAAAACGTTTTCTATAATACATTTTCCATTTCTATAGACATAGATTTTTCTCAACGCTTTGTAGATTATTCTAGAACTGTAACAATATAGGTGGGGTACCTATAATATTGGGTACCTGTATGCTCAAAACGTGGGCGTCAGGCTAATATGTAGGTCTAAGATCTAAGTAATAGGAAACCTTTGCTTGGTATTTCTGTATAATTACTGACTTAGATTCAAATTTCGCTTCATATGTTCGTTTCCTGATTAGATTTGTGGAATTAACTAGTAATTTTGAATATTTCTGGAAAATTTAGCAAGAATATGAAACTTTCTATGGATCTTAGATTTTTATATTTTAGTTTATAACTTGATTATAGATAGATATAGATATTTGTTTTCTTTCGATTTATAATACATATTTACAAAAAAAAACAAGCTTAAGTTGGCGTTCTGGTTATAATTTGGATTCAATTATTTCACTCGCTATGTTATTTAAACGCGTGTTTCCAATCTTCAAAATTGTATTGGGATTTTTTTTACCTTAGTGTTTGTTATTAAAAACTTAATTAAAAATCTATATATATGACGGGTCCAGTCTGTTACGTAATTTTTATGTCAAGTTGCGATTTGGTATCTTTCTAAACTAATAATTTATATTTAATAGGCGTTGAGTTGTTTAATAGGTGTTGTATTTAATAGGCGTGAAAGTGGGGGACGGAGTGTCTTTAATGCTAGGTTCCCTCTGCCTACCCTGCTGTGTGAGGGACACAGCGTGAAGCTGGTTTATTTTATTTATTTTTTCATGACAATGACTACTTTATCACTAGGCATATTTAATATTAAAGGCAATATTGTTACGTAATTTGTATTGATATAAAAAAGCGTATTTTACTAAAAACTTAATATAGGTACTTTGAATATAAGAATGTTTTCAAAACTATAAAAGCGTGTGCATAGAGCTCGTTGCCAAGGTTACAGGGTAGGTGCGATCAGCTGGACTTACGTAAGGCACGCGGGCCAGCCAGGGCGGGGGCTGAGGTTAGGATCGATACCTGCTTTCTCCTCTTCATGTCGCTCTGCCTTCACGTTGTTCGCAACTCAACTTGATTGTACCTACCATGTCGCTCTCAACAAACGTTAACTAATAGGTATTAGGCCATATAATATTAACTCATATTTCTTTTCTATTCTTTTATATACATAAGTGTGAATAATATAACTTCGATTATATCACGTACGATGCGGTTTTTATTTACAGTAAATAAAGAAGTTTTAAATCCGAATGACTTCTTATTTCCTCAGCACCTGTTATAATAATTATGTATTAAAAAGTATTTGTATTCTGATATAAGTATGTAAATAATATTTCAAATGTATAGCATACACCTATAGAGACCACAAATATCTTAGTTTATTGTTATGCTGAGTAAACTATAGTTATTACAGGTGTAATTTCAAGACTTATATAGTTCAAGAAGGTTATATAAAATATATAAAAATATTAAATGAAATATATATGTAGAGATTATTTTACTAATTTATTAATTGCTTTGGTATTCTTGGAATATTAATGTTATTTAAGAAAAAATATTTATTAAAAATGTATGTAAAAATGCTTGAAAAATATATACTTTTTTTTATTATTATTAAAAGTACCTAATATATATAATAAACATTTATTTATATGCGTATTATTATTTAAATCTGATATCTAAATGTATTATATTACACAACACAGACATGTATGTTGTGACTAGTGACTAGGAAGTAATTACTATCCTATATTAACATTTATAATAGGATTTACTTGTAGGAAAATAATATTTAGTTAAGTTTATTATTTAGTTATAGTATTGTCGTCGTAAAGGAAAGCACATGCTATTAAATAATTTAAAGAGTATAGGAACATCGACATAAAAAAACTTCAATCGACATTAATATATGATAGATTGTGAAACTTTTAACTTAGTGTTTTTACCAATAAAAAAAGAATATTTAAAATAGGTTGGTGTGGTATTGAGTTATAATTTATATTATTTTGTTTATGCATGGCATTGTTAAAACTAGACCACTTTTCACCCTCTCACCTCTTAGAAGTCGGTTAATAAAAAGTGAATATTTCGATGATGATTTTCATTACAACAGGTAGCCTGTGTATAGTATGGTTTTGTTTGTACGTTTTATATAACCAGTATCGGAATATTTGTCTAGTCGAGTTAATTTGCACGTAAACAAGTTTTGCATATACTATGGCCGTTGCTTTTATTATTCTGAATACGAGACAAAGATGAATTATTTAGTATAGGTATGGCGGTGTGATGTGATGAAACTGGTTCGTGTAAAGTGCGATTTGTTGCTAAACTTATATAACGCCTGGCGAAATGTGATAGCTATTTCTCGTAAATATTATTTTGCTCTACATTTTTCATACTGTCTACGCTAAATATACAAAAAAAAAAAAGAATTTGTATGATTATTATAGTTTAAGTAGGGAATCTTCACAAGTAAAATGATTTCGTTTATTTTAATATATTTATATAAAAAATTAGCTTCACGCTGTATACCACACACAGCAGGGTAGGCAGAGAGAACCTAGTGTTAAGACATTCCGTGGGGAACGGAGTGTCTTTATTTTAATATCTTATTGAAGTACTGACTACTTTAATAACCATTATAGGAATAAGGGGTGCGGTCAAACAAATTATAGTCCACAAAAATGGTGGTATGAAACATTATGTTCTACTTATCGTTATGTTAACACGGTTTTCACTTGTGGTGCACACAATAGGGCCGTAGTGTCATCTCATTGTGAGACAGCGGCTTTCCTAAAACCACCGGCTGTTAGAAAACGAGATCGCATTACTCATACGTGTTGTGATGCTAGTAAGGAAAAGTAACTAACATATTGACAGTTTAATTTTAATAATTATAGAGTGAATCTAGGAAAGCATAATTTTTCTTTTTTCACTGTCGACAGTAGCTTATCATTTAACCGTGTTGTAAGTTGTGTTTTGATAGAAACAATTGCGGGATATTTTTTTAAAGGATTACGTTCATAAGGCATAGACTATATGGTACTTTATACACTATATGGTACCTACCAACATTTACGGGTTCATTCAATAAAAATATGAAATAATGAAATCAAAATAGTAAAGGAAACAACATTGAAACTCCTTAACAAGTTTAAAGCGTTATATATATAAAAAAACATAGCAATGCCTAATATACGAGAGGAAATTTAAATAATTGCTGTCTGTAGGTACTGTTACCGCGTTTTATTTTCAGCCACAAATTATGTTTTAATTAGTGTATATTATCACAATATTTTTTTTTTGCAATTTTGTACCGCATTTTCACTAAGCATGTGTGTTCACTATTTCCATTTTCTTTTATATAACATTGTATCGCTTCGCTTTCTGTTTATTTATGTCGCTTGGGTGGTCTCTGTTATGTTGCAGCGCCCGTATGTAATGCTGCTTGGCTGTTGAGTGGCGTCATTTTAATGCGAGAGCGGATGTGGTAGCGAATAAACGATCGCGATGTCGTCACCCGCGCGTGCACCTTCCGCGACAGTGCCCCCCGGGGCGGGCATGTTGCCCCCAGGCCCCGGGCCCTCTCGACAACGCTCCCTGAAGGACCGACTGAAAGAGGGGATCACGGGACCATTTCATTGGCAGTAAGTGTTGTTGAAATTCTTGTTTTAAAGCTTATTCTTTTTCAGAGTGGCGGTCGGTGTGTTCGTGAATGCTGGTAGAACGTTTTCGTTTTCTTATTATTACGCTTACTGTATAATTTATATGCTTAATAATTTTCACTTGTATGGTAGAGCGCGTGTTTATTAATGGTCATATATATTTTTTAAATATGTATATAAATTTTGCTGAAATTATGTGACATTTATATTTTNTTTTAGCTCTGGGTTTGAAATATATTACCCTATATGCAGTTTCAGTAAAAGAAGCGCTGCCTCTTCCACCCTGTATATCGAAAATATTACAAATATGAGAAAAAAAAGTATCCTATGTTCGTCCCTAGACCCTCAAGTATCCCTATATGAGTAACTTATCACAATTAAATAGTGGTTTGGCCCTGATTGCGTAAAAGACAGACAGACAGACAGACAGACAGAGTTACTTTCGAATTTATAATATAGGTATGGATATACGTAACTTTTTGACTGACATCTGTACTGTATATGATGCGAAATAAATTTACGTTTAAAAGTTTAGTACCAACATAGACACTTACATTTAAAGTTATATACCTGCTAAGATTTTTTTAAATAAATGAATATTTAATATTTCCTTAGCATTTTAATATAGTTTTCATTGTAATGTTTTTGTTTTGAATCCAGAATAGCCTTTTTTAAATAGTATGTGTTAATAGTATGTGTTTATTTATGTAATGTTATTAAAGAAGTATATAAAAAAATAAAACTAGAATATAAATTTTTAAAATATTATTCTTGTAAGCATATGTTTGTAGTCTAGGCTTATTGCAAATATTTACATCATGCAACACTCATTATCTCGTGTGTGTACATAATCTCACCCTATCAGTCCTTTATCTCGGTGAACAGCCTCCTTTACCCGAGGCCAACCATTTTGTTAATATAGTTGCTTAAAAAACATTTACTTCTTTTGTGCCAAACATCTGGCAATCTTGATTAGTTGTCATAATAAAACATTTTTTTTTATATTAAAGCAAAAGCTTATGTCTTTTTTCGTAGAATATTTCTAGTTTTAAGGCAGTCGTAGCGCAAGAGCACAAAGTGTGACCGTAAACGGGACGGATTGTTGGTTCGATTCCTACTCGAGGAACTGAATATATATTAATATTTCAAAATATATATTAATATATTAATATTTTAGTTCTGAAATATTAATATATTTCAGTTCCAGTTTCCAGAGACTTAACACTAGGTTCCCTCTTTCTACCCTGCTTTGTGTGTTTTTCATCACATTACATATAAAACCGTTAACAGGCTTAGAAGTGTAATAAGTTTTTACTTTTTATTCTTCATGTCCCTCGGTAGTGTGATGACCTAGAGACACACCAGTCTCCTCTAATTTTGAAGACATTACGTGCTGACGATGAATCCTCGTCAGATATTGGGTAAAAATAAATGAATGATAGAAATGTACTTACAACTATCATATATACAATGTAAATCAATAATGATCTTATGTAAATGTAAACGTTATTTTAATCAATGAAATGTATGTAAATTACACCAAACCTAGTCGTCAAATGCCGCTACGGATGAGCTGATTCTTAATATATTCAAGTGTATGGCATTGGCAGAAACTAGGCTAGTGGACATCAAGTAGCCTATGCAGTTGTGTATAAGAACCATTTACAAAATCTGCGATGCTACTACCGTCATTTATGAATCTAGGGTCACTCTCTGTCACTCTCTTTGTCACTCTGTCTCTTCCCTTATCCAGCGTGGTGCCTATGCCACGGCGTCCTTGGCCGATATTAAATGTTTAGACGTAAGCAAGTATGAGGGTGAATCAGTGCCATTGTTTCCTATGTCCCCGGACTGCGTTATACGTATACATATGTGTACGTATACATTCACATATATATCACAAATGAGCTACGATTGTGGCAAAAAAATAATGTCGCTCTTTTTACGACAGTTCTCGACTATTCTCAATTTGACCTACATACATTAGTCATCTTCCGCTCTAGTTGACTTGTCTTAAAATATTATACGTTTTAAGTAAGTGAAACCAATTGAATAAATTTGCTTTAACAATTGTCAAACAATATATCTAAAATCAAGTAAAAGTATGATGTAATTATTATATTTTCATTGATAACTAATTTTTTTTAAATTTTATTGCTAGCTAAGAAAATAATGTTTTTTCTACTTATTTTACACAAAAATTACGTGCTTCAACACGTCTTTCGTATTTTATTATAAAAATGAATTAAATAAGTAAAACCTGCTTCACAAAGATAATTAATTAATCTCAACTTTATTTAGCTTATAAATTGGTAAGTAAACTTTTATTAATAACATGCAGTTACCCTCAATTTTGTTTGCGTGGATTTTATGGTCTTTTTGACCACCTATTACCATTGACAGTTGATCTCAATCACTGTCACCTTGGACCACGTGGAAGTATTGCTGTAAATGCTAATTACCCTGATTATTTTTTACATAATTTTATCAATTTTATACACTTGATTTAAGCTGATATTTCCATAGGTTCACGTACGCTGTGAAACAGTTGGTCCCTTAAAAGTACAGGTATTCCACTCCTTGAAATCTCATTTATTAATAGAAAAAGCCCATTGCGCTGTTTAAATTTAAGTCGAACGCAATTTACATATAATTATGTTATTGTGCAGCTGTTAGTGATATATTTATTAAATAGACATCCTGTTTGTACCACTTTATTTATATATATTGTTTAATGATATAAACATAGTTTAAACTCAAAGGTAAACCTCACTCTGCTTGGACATACGTAACGCGTTACAACCACCAGCTATGGTGTCTACAGCACCATAGCTGGTGGTACCATAGCCTTGCTCAACAGAGCACAATGGCCTATAACTGTTAATTGATTGACTGGTTTTTTAAAAAAGAACTCGAGAACAAACAAATAACAAACGATTTCTAAGTTTCGAACAAATTATAACACGACATATAAAATTTCAATCCAAAAGTTTAGTTATTATTTAATCAATTTTTTCAGTATTTCCCATTTTGAATCTGTTTAGGGAATGAATTTTGTAAAATATATTTTTAGTTGACAGGTGCTATTTATAGACCATCTTCCTGTTACATTCTATTATCGTGGGCGAAAAAAATCTGAGAAAAAGAAAAAAATATATATTAAAATTATTGACTTTTGTTCGCAAATATTGTGTTATTTTTTTTTGTATCCAGTAACTTATAGTCTATATAAAGTGTTAGAATCGTGACAATCTTGAGGACGCGAGTAACAGTGCGGTCACGCGCGGCCCGCGGCGCACAAAGCGAGCCGCCTCTCGACCACCTACCACGACCGATCGATTTCACACCTACCTCTTTGTCACATCTCTATCTATTTTCCCTTTCCTTATTTCCATATTTATTATATATATATGCTATTGTGTAACAGACATTTGTAGGATGCGTAGTAAGCTGATTCTAAATACTGTCATTGTTTATCTGATATGATTGAAAATCCATTCAGCTTAGATAGATACGGAATTACTCATCATGCTTTTCTTCATATACAAATATATTATATTCAGGTTAAATGTAAACAACACATAAAGAAGCATTAATTAATTTTTTGTGACTTATCCCAAATTTCATTAAACCGAGTGGCCTACTTGTTATGAACAGTAGGTGCTATCTATTGAAAACGTAAGTGTCGTTTAAACGAATATTTCTACTAAATATTATTAAAAAGGCAATTAAAACTTATTTTTTAATTATTTAATTATTTGTCCAATGTTATAATAAAACCGTTACAAAATTAATAAATTAAATAGAACGTCATGTACCTACCCATATACATTATGTATATCTACAATCACATGATACTTTGAGAGATGATGATAATTCTTAGTAACCGTTAAATTTGACGAATGTGTCATTAGATATGAGATAAAAATATACATTTAATATAAATTAATAAAATTTTATTTATTTATATTAATTATACAACCATCATTCATTTAAAATATAAATGTAATTATATTTGTGCAAATAAAAATATAATGTAATTAAACCTGCATTTAACATTGTAATAAAAGTTTATAATTTAATTGCTTAAGATAATTAAGAAAGTCGAGCCCCCTTTTGTATTGGATCACCTGTTCTCATTGTTTGATTGGCAAAGAAAAACGATAAGATAAAATTGTTGCTTACAATAAATATTTCTTAAGCAATACAAAACATACCCATGTATGTATGAAATATATCTAGTAAAGTTATATATACATGCAAATATTTATATACTGCTATTTAATACGCAATAAGTTTTGCAATACATATTTCCAACAACAAATTAAGGAATGAAATGTAAACGAGCACTGTTTATTGTTACTTTTAATACGTTATCTACTGTTCTGTAATTGATGCTTGTAGCAGTGCAAGGGGAACGTCATAATTGAAAGATTGGCGGCGCCAGCTGGACACCCCTCGAGATGATGTTCACCAGGCACATCCGTCTGAGGAAGGACTAACCGTAAACTTTAATGCTTGTATCTAATAATTGTGGATACAACTAGATAATGAGATTTTCTTGCACTTCATATACAAGACCTTTTATATTGTTCTACGTATTTTTGAAAAGATTTTACAATTGTTTGAAAATTTATCATTATTCGAAGTTGATACTTTAGATATAATTATTAATGGTATAGATAGCAATTCTTATTATCAATACTTTAAATACAACTGCATATATACATCATATCTAAACGATTATTTTTAAAATCCAAATTGATATAGTCTATCCAGTCGTATTTTGCAATTCCACAGAAGCTATTGTTGCAAGAGTTTATACATAAATATTTTATTAGTTCGGACTAAAATTAGTAAAATGTCTATATTATAGTTTGTGCAACTAATAATAAATCAATGAATATGTTTGAATTTTTCGGGTGAGTTGTTATTGATTTAAATTTTTTCGATAGTATGTGTGTGCAGACGTAAGACTCAATGTTTAGTCCTGTTATTTCAATCAATATGGTAGCGTAAGGGAAATTATACAAAAATTTTGAAATGCTTTTATTATATAAAAATATTTTTATTTTGAACTACTTTTTATTATAATTTAAAAGCAATTTTTCTTAAACACTAGTATCCCATTACGCTCAACACACTTTTGGTTACTATTAAATAACATTGTTAAAATAAGTATATTCATAGCCATATATTTTTTTTATTCGTATAAAAATCTTATAAAAGTACGCAGTAATATTTCATGACTAATTGTGTATATTTTTATAATATTTTAGAACATTATACTGCCTGTAACTAAACTCCCACAATATAAACCAATTAGAACGAAGCCATTAAAAGACTATACAAGTTTACTGTTATTTTGTGTTATATAAAGGAAATGGCCATTAACATAATTTATATAGGGAATAGTGGTCGGTCTAAACTCGGAGAATCTTTTTGGATCAAATATCTCAAAGCTTAACAAACTTACAACTTTTAACAAAGAAATATATCAAATTTAAAACATTATATGTAAAACATTATTCCTGAAATAGTACATGGTTTCATAGTATATACTAACATGAACTAATAGGCAGATGAATTGTATATGGGTTTCTACTTAAGCTATAGGATCATCAATTCATAATAATATAAACATTTTCTTTAATCGTTGGACGAACTATGAAAGTTTCAAAGCTTCTTGTCGTATTGAACCTAATCTATACTTATACTTCTACCAGCGTTGCCAGACCCCAGATTTTTAGTCTAAAATTTAAATGTTTCGCGCGGGACAGATATCCCAGGACAGAGGTCCCACTTATCGTAAATTATTCCACGCACTTGGAGAATTATTATTTATTTTTTTAATAATTTACTAACAATTCCGGAGATAAAAGTTCCGCTTTTCCCCGAGACAGAATCTGGCAACGCTGGTACACCTGTACCACCTGGAATATGATCTGCAGCTTTCATATGCTACAGGAATGAAACAAACGGGACTTCATAGTCTATATTGGCGTTGTAATATGAGAACTATTGGTTATTTGTCTTATCGTTTTTCCATTGTTACCGTGTTATTATAATATATTATTAACGTTTAACAATCTCATTTCTCGGAAGCCGTGTTTGCTGTCATACTGAGAGCAAGTACACTTATCAAGATAACGTGAAATGTTTATACAACGAATACTGATTTTGTTTACAACGGTGTAATGTTCAATTTTAGAACGTTCATTTAAGTGTTTGACCGAAATTGTTTTATAAAAAACAAAGAAAAATATTTTACAATTTTTTTTTACGTTGATGAATCACATGCATTTTTGCCAAATTATAAACAATTATTCATTACATAAAAAAATATAATGAAATTTAATATTCATTACATAATATTATTTTAAACCATATAGACTAAGCTAAATAGCAATTTGTAGTTTTTACCATGATTTACAGAAATTCTCGTATTTCTCCAAAGTTAAAATAGTTACTTATTCTACTCAAGCACATTATTTTAATTTATTCTTAAGAAAAGAAATTTTAGTACGGGAAGGGCTATAACAGTTTATTTTTTTAATTATTACTTTCCAACGTGGCCCCCAAACTTTTATGTGTCCAAAGGCCCTGCCATGCCCTATTTTAGGGCAGGCCTTGACCTTCACAAGTACTAAATTGTTTTATTTTTAAGTGCAAATGTAGGAAGGACTATAAACTTAATAAGATGTAAACAATAGGTTCGACCTTGGTTATTGGTGCAGTAAACGCAGCAGAGCCAGCAGATGACTCGCAGCTGGATGTTGTTTATTAAACATCGTTATCCTTCGTTACTTTTCATTTACGCTATGTGATGTTGAATTGCTTCTAATATACTCAAATTTATAAAATTTCATTTCTATAGAAAATCTATATCATATTGTCGTTGCTTTAGTTTATTTTGTTGTTGTTGTTTTGTTCCAGTTGTTGTTGTTTTTGTGTTTACATTGCTTATCTAACAGACTTTTTATATATTTACATTTGTTTTCCCTGTTCGACTAGTCATTTTACTACACATTTTGTGAAACGAGTCAAAAGTACTAAACGAAGTCTAAAAAAACATTTATAGTCACCCTATTCTTTTCGTAAGAGCGCTATTAATATATTACTATATGTATATTTTTATATTAAAGGTTTATCAAAAATATAAAAGAAAAGATATTAATTATTTCGTACTATAAAAGTTTATACCAAGTTAAATATTTATTGTACAAAGAAGCCAGACGCACCCGCGCAAACTGGTCGCTGCTAACAAATAAAATTATTGTAATTCCATGCATATGTCCGTCAAGACCGTTCTTCTGGGAAGTCAGCAGTATCATCAGCTTACACGTTAAATTTATAGATATCAAAAAATATCATTATGGTAAATTTAGAATTTTATTTAAAGTTTTTGTCCATAATATAGTATTAATTTCTTAACATTTACATATCAATACTAACATATTTGAATTACTATTTAATAGTCTCATTTTTTTTTCAAGTAACTAATTACTAATAGATGTATAAAAAAATTGAGAGGATACAAATTATACTTATAATACAATTAAGACTGATATGTGTACTCTGCACTACCTTACTTACTTTTACTTTTTAACCGACTTCAAAAAGAAGGATCAATCAATGAAAAGGATCAATTCGACTGTATTTTTTTTAATTTACGACTAACATTCTGATCATGTTCACGTATTATATTAAACATTATAAATATAATATCTTAAAAATCTATTTAAATATTACATAAATTCAAATATTTTCGTACAGAAAGCTGAAAAATCAAATATATTTCTCGGTTTATTTTAAACTCATGCTTTATTATTTTTTTCACTTATCTCTAGATTGGAAATTGGCCTCATTAGCGAATATTTAGGAGCAGAAGAAGTACCGTTACTAAATTTTATCGGCATTCTGTCCCCGTCACCTATTCATTTGACTACACAATGTAAGACAGGTACCAGGTACTGCAGGCTGAGTAGGAACTAAAACAGGTTGAAATGTAGCGATTTTTTTTTTACTGTATACATTGGGTGTAGAGTTTTGTTTATTGGCCAAAATAAAAATAAAAATGACTATCACTTAGGTATTTTATATTTTTAAATGAGTGACAATCTTGGAATTCAGTGTCACATTTTTTAAATATGATATTCAACTCCTATATATATCATTTTTTTTTTAAAGTAAAAATGTATTTTATTATAATCACTAACATATCATAAACACATGTGCATATGACTGACAATTAATGTAAATGTAAATCGTCAATAAATCTTGACGTGACGATATATTATGCTGTCGCGTGTAAAAAATTCAGTACTATGATTTGTAAAGGTTGACAGGTACGTACCTATGCATGTGTTATTACTTCATGCATTTATAGCATATGTCAAGTTCGTAAAAGGGTCAAACGAGGCGCAATGGCTCATTAAGCGCAAAATTATTGATAAAAAAATTAGGGTTCCGTATCTCAAGGGAAGGAAAAGTGAACCCTTGTGGGACCACTTTCGGGTCTGTTTGTCCCTCTGTCAAGAAATACCGTTTGTCTAAAGATCGCGTGGAGGTTTCGAGCTGAAATGAATATACAGATCTTCGGCCTTTTTGAAGCACAAGTCAACTTCACTTTTCACTTTCAAGTCAACAGATTAAAAGATACAAGAGTGTATCCATAGTTTTTGTTTTTTGCATTTTCTATGAAATTTGCCGCGTAATCAAAACCTATAGTGTACTTCTCGTGGACCTATAATAATTATGAAATTGGTACGGAACTCTTGACAGGCGAGAGCAACTCGCAATTTGTTAAAACTTAATGAAACTACAAAAAGTGAAAGTAGTACCTAGATATTTTGGTAGTATTATTTTTACTTAAATATTGATGTATCACCTTTACGCAGCGCCTTTTGTAATACGCCCCACTACTTATACTCATTTCAGAGATATTGTATTTGAGTGGTTTTAGAGATATAGCATTGATTAAAAAGAAAAGAAATACGTTATTAACAGAAAAACAATAAATCTTATCAAAGCGCAGAGTAATTTCGTCATATACATTTTACCCTTCTTCATACTGTACCATTAAAATTGTTGATAAATAATTTGTACAAGATTTATTGAGTTCTTTAAAATTTATAATCGGTATTTAGAGTTCAAGGTTGATCTGCTGAAATACGATTAAATTACATATGCATGGATGTTTTGCGGTCAGATATTCTTAATATGGTCCTTGATCATGACGTCGGTAGTCTATAATAAAGAGATTTGCGATATTGTATTGGGGAGATATTTGAGAAAAATAATCAATATTTGCCTTTACAGACCAATACTAATCCAAAATTACAAGTACATTTTTATTTGCCTTTATACATTCGTATACGAATTTTATCAAAACTGATGATGTTTCTTTATCTATTCCGTACATAAGAGGGTAGGCAGAGGGAACCTTGGAACCAACTCTCAATATTCTTCGTCATTTTCTTTCCTCATTTTCCGCAGAATTTCTGAATTTCTCGAACCTCTCGAACCTTTAGGTATTGAGTGGCAGAGCTTAACGTCGCGCTTTGCCTCGTTATCAGACCGAGGAGATGAAATTTTTCCGAGTGGGAATCGAACCCACAATCGTCGCGTTTATGTAGCCGCATGCATGTGCATCTGCGCCACGACCGCTGCAAATTTAAAAGTTAAATTTATAAAATGTGTAAAAAGCGTTTTCCTATTATTCTATTTAGAACAAATGAACAAGAAGGTCCAAGGTCTATCAACCTGTTTTCTAAATATAAAACAATAGTTTCTGTTGTGCTAACTTTAGCAATGTCAATAGCTTTTAAATACATATTTCTAAATATTAACAATAGCTACGCATCTATACTCCATACTCCATTAACATAGTTAATAACATAACATAGTTAATCTCCATTAACATAGTTCATGGAGATTCAGTTCAGTTCAGTTCTTTATTTATGGCACTTCGAGCTTGCCAGTTGAGCATTAATCACTTCGCCATTAATGGAGATTAGAGACACTATTTTATTGTTAATGTGCACACACTCTAAGACATTATCTTTAAAAATTGTTACATCTTATGTTTCATTTTCCTTGTTATTTGGCTTCTTGATCTACTTTTGTCTGTAAACATTCGTGATAACCGCATTTCATCCTGATGTAGGTATCGTGGCCGCATTTAATAGCAATATTCTTTTGTTATTTTACAAAATTTTACATTTTTAACGATTTTAAAATTTCAAGATTTGAAAAGTCTGAATCTAATTAATCGCTTTAGTTTTAGGTTCAAATATTTGCTACTTATAGGAATATTGGCTAATATTCTAATATTCTTTTTAAGCGTACCCTAAAAAGAAAAACGGAAGCCTTACATGGATCATTTTGTTGTTCGTCTGCCTGTCTGTCAATGTCATTTATCTCGTAACCGCGTGTATATATTAAATTAACATAAAATAACAAACATCTATGTCAACGCAGTCATGCTTTTTTATGAAATTCGCTGTCTAATCAAAATAAGGTACTTCTCGTGGACCTATAGTTACAAAATTGGGCAAGAAGTGAGAACTTACAATGAAAATAAAGAAAAAAATAAAAATTGTAAGTAATTACAAAAAAATTACAAATTTATATTTGTACTTCATTTCAAACAAAAAGAGTGCATACGCCCACAAATTTAAGCTTGTCAACTTTATTGGCCGCGTAATTAAAACCCATAAGGTATGCCGGACCTACAATTATATATTACAGATAACTTTTTATTGTAATTTATACACAATAAGTTTATTAAGTTACTTCAGTTATTAAGTTATACCTATAATCCAGAAATTGATACAGAACTCTCAGTGGACGAGGTCGACTCGCGCTTGACCAGTTTTATTTTTATTTATACTCATTTCCTTTAATAAATAACATTGTTGCAGCAACGTGTAGACAATGTATATTTCAATTTGTTGTGACAAATTACAAACTATGTGTAATATGTATCAATCATAAGGAAATGACGTGAAAACAAAAGGGGTTGATTTTATATTTTATCAGATGACGGCGTTATCTTAAATACCAAGTATCGCAATAGCCCCACCAGGCCGGCGATGCTTACCACACCATCACTCAGTCAGTAGCAATCAAAGCGCCGCGAAGTTCGCACGCCTCGATACGAGCACGTACATATAAAGTCAGTGAAAGTCGCACGCGCAGTTTTACGCTACGAATTCGTGCGGCCGGCGTCTTCGTCTAGTTATTTTATTTGTCCATTGCGCCAGTGCAACGGGGAAAGGAGGTCGGTGCGTGGCCCCAACTCGTAAGAACCTTAGATCGACGAGATTTGAGTNAAAATTACAAATTTATATTTGTACTTCATTTCAAACAAAATGAGTGCATACGCCAAATACGCCATACAAATTTAAGCTTGTCAACTTTATTGGCCGCGTAATTAAAACCCATAAGGTATTCCCCCGGACCTACAATTATATATTACAGATAAAAACTATTACAAACTTTTTATTGTAATTTATTTTATACAGAATAAGTAAAGTTACGCAGGCAAACTTACTTCAGCTTATTAAGTTGTACCTACAAACCAGTAATTCATACAGGACTCTCAGTGGACGAGGTCGACTCGCACTTGACCAGTTTTATTTTTATTTATACTCAATTGTTTTAATAAATAACATCATTGCAGTAACGTGTAGACAATGTATATTTCAACTTGTTGTGACAAATTACAAACTATGTGTAATATGTATCAATCATAAGGATATGACGTGAAAACAAAAGGGGTTGATTTTATATTTTATCAGATGACGGCGTTATCTTAAATACCAAGTATCGCAATAGCCCCACCAGGCCGGCGATGCTTACCACACCATCACTCAGTCAGTAGCAATCAAAGCGCCGCGAAGTTCGCACGCCTCGATACGAGCACGTACGCTTATAAAGTCAGTGAAAGTCGCACGCGCAGTTTTACGCTACGAATTCGTGCGGCCGGCGTCTTCGTCTAGTTATTTTATTTGTCCATTGCGCCAGTGCAACGGGGAAAGGAGGTCGGTGCGTGGCCCCAACTCGTAAGAACCTTAGATTGACGAGATTTGAGTTAGGAAAGTTTTGTTTTGTACAGTACTTGTATTGTTTTGCCACTATTTTATTATTAAAATGTATTTTTTTTAGTGTTTCGATACCTTCAATTTTGATTGTGATTGGTAGAATTATGTCCAACTACCATCATTTAGAATTATTTTAGTGAGAATTTTTTTTCTTCTTAGCATTGTTGATTGTTGTAAAGTTTAATTAGATATGCTACGAATGTCTACGCGGCTCGTAGACTATTGCATTTCATTTCAGACGTCATATAGACGTCTATATCATATAGAATTTCACACATATACTTTGTAATGTAGCAAACATATTAAGCAATCGTTTCCGTTGTTGGTAAATGACACCACGGCCATATTTAAAAAATGAGCTAAATCGTTATTTTCATTTAAAGAATATGAATATAAGAATGAGATATTTATAAATTTGCGTGCAGTGTGTTTTTTCATTAATATTCTTTAAAAAGGAGATGAATAAAAAACAATTAAATATTAAAAACAAAAGCAAAACAGATTCTGTATAGTTTTTGGTATTATGTTTGTTACTATCATTATTGATTAGTCAATAAAAAAAATTAAACCACAAACGCTTTTATCGATATTACCTTTTTTCCGGTAAACATATCTAATAATCTTTCATAAGTAACTTGCTAACACATTTTTTTAGCTTTTATGACTTAAGAACTTGTAGCTTTAGAAATAAGAAAGTAAATTATAAATTTATAATAATTCTATAACAACCGGAATACGGAACTCTTACCGTTTCGTGTTTTCCTTTTGAGGTACGGACGCCAAAAAATCGAAAAGAAATTCGCGATTGATTTTCATTATATTCGTCGCAGTATAACTTTAATAATAAAGTTTTTTTTATTATTAGTAATTAAGACTTGGTCCACTTCACATTTATTCAAATTCATTCATTTTTAATTATTAATGATACAGTTAAATTCAATTTCGAAATTTGTGTAATTGCTTTAAAATTACACAAATTTACCTATATAATTAATTTCATATACTACAGCAGTATTATTAAATAATCGGAAAAAAATACACCTACATTTGTATAAATGATGACATTGAGAGATAAGTATACACTCGTAGTGATTCAATCAGTGTATGATTGAATGTTTTATCTTATCAATGATAAATACTTATTACGGATAGGTAAATGATATTAATATACTGGTAAATTCTGTAGGTCCAATGTCACTGAAAGTCGGGTGGCGAGACTCGAGTTGTGCAAGTCCCGCTGCGCTTTGAAATCGTACACGACCTACATTTTTCTAGCAATAAACGTAACTTGAGAGTTGTGTTATGTCAGGGCTGGCTGTGGCATCTGCTGAATCGATACTTTCATATCTCATTTTAAGTAAACATTTCATATTTCATTGTAGTTCTTAGAGATATAAGTATTTATGGTACATTTGTGCGAACATGTAATAAAAAGCGTTTGCCAGGCCAGGCCAGGCCAGTAGTGGCGCAGGGGCACAAACGTGGTATCGAGGCAAATTACGGCGATGAGTTCCGCCACTCAACGCGTAATGCCTCCAAAATTCGGAGGAAAGTGGGGTTTGGAGTACGTTGAAACTAAGATACCTCTTTCTACCCTGCCACATGCAGCATACAGCTTAAAGCTGAACCAATATTTATAGACTATCTCTTACTACTATCAAAATGTTAATATTACGTTACATTATTTGATAGTAATAGCCACTCGATATATTTCTGTTCACATATAAATACAATTGTATTTATTGTTATTATATATTATAAAAGCAGCAACCTTAGGCGGCATGGTTAAGCTATGTAAAATCAAGTACGATGACTATTTGTGTTAATGACCAGAAAAAATGAGGTCAAAGGCTGTATTAATTGTAATTAAAAGGGCAAAGTTGTTATTTAATATAATTTGTCAGACCAGTATCTATTTTAATAAAGGGTAAGAATGTGGATTATCTTCTAAATTATAGTCGAATTTTTAATGTTTCAATGCCTTAAACATACCTTTTTATATATTTTTTTAATTAAATATATAAATAATGTAAGTCGATATAATAACATTTCTTTATTTATTAATTCTGTCCTGCCTCCACTTGGCCTCCGTACATGAGAGGCATTAGAGCCTTTGTATTATCCAAAGGAATTCATCTATGCATCTTAATTATTACAATAGATACTATTGCCAAGTATCATTTAATATGTCATTGAATATCTATGTTTGCTTCTCTAAACTTTTGTTACAACTATTTCCTTTATAACTGTAAATAATAATAATATGTATATATATAATATATACATTGTTATACTCTGTTTTACATTAAAAGCTTCATACGAAAGCTTATCTGTTTTTTATACATTTGCGAAAATGTAGATCAAATGGTGGAAAAAGTTATCTGTTCTATTAACGAAATGTATGGGGCATAGGTGCACAGGCACTGTAAAAGGTTGTGGGTTCGAGTGTGACTGTAAAAGGTTGTGGGTTCGATTCTAATTTGAGGAAATGAAATATTTAATATTTCCATTTCTCCTCTCTGGTTCTCGAGGCGCGGCGATGAGTTCTGTAACTCAACACGCAATGCCCCTAGAATCCGGCGGAAAGTGGGGAGCGGATTATCTTGACATATACTCTACCTACTTTCCAACATACTGAAATTAAATAAATTTATTAAATCTTAAATTAAGTAAAAACAACAGCAGGTTAATAGCAAAATTACTTATTTATAATTTACATGAGTCAGCTAACAACATTTTTCTCAACAACTTTGTTACTACTGTCATAATATTATACAAGCGGTTAGATTATAGTATAGGTAGGTAGGTAGGGATATATGCGTTTCCTACCTCAAATAAAATACATAAACGGTGGCTATTATTTTACTATTCATTATATTTATATCAATGAGATCGATTTTCTTTGTCTCATGCTACTTTGTTGTTGTCGTAAACAATTAATCTGTATTCAGTTCAGCTGCGAGCTATGGGAGGCTCATTAAATATTCGTTGTTTGCATTTGCCGACTCTGTCTTTGTTTGCGGACATGTATTGATCTCGCTCCAGATATTGTTCACTCTAATTCAAGTTAATTATGTGGACACGTTTTTCTTTCAACTGCTGCTTTTCTTTCTTTTCTATTCAAGTCTTGAGAAAGACGTACTAGCTACACGAGCGTTGTTGTTCACAAGATGACTTGTTTCTTTATAATAATATGAAATATGTAGGTTCTATCTATTTATATAGGCTATCCTCTTCTTTTAAGCTTCATGGTTTACTTTTTAACGAAGTTAGAAAATATCCTAAGTACTATACCAAAGAAAGAGTAAACTGTAATACTAATTTAAATTGAGTGTATTTCGTGTGTGTAAAGTCACGTTAGATAATCTTTTTGTCAGGTAAATCAAATAATGTTAGAATCTGCAAAATATTCCTTAAATCGTGATAATAAAATTTACACTCGGTCTTGTGATATTCGAAAACATGTAATGTAATATAAACGATATTTGTACTAGAAATGTAATTTGGAGAATATTATTTTTTACGAAATGCCACTTAAAATTATGTTTGTGTGGAGTTTGTGACAAGAAATGTAAAATCATTAATTGAAATAGAAATTATGGGAAATCCTTTCTAAGTACCATCGTCTCCCTAAGGCGTACATCATCACAGCTATCTACACTCATAATTTATGACAGTTTTTTTGGGTCGCTGTGCGCCACAAACTTTGATGGTCCGTACCTTTCTTGTTCCTGCGTTTTTCTTGGTTAAGTCTTTGTTTTTGTATAGTATAAAGTTTCTGAGCAATAAGTTTGCTTATATTTCATCTTATTTTTTAAAACATTGTGATTCTAGTACATTAATATGATATAGATATTTAAATTGAAAGATATTACTAGTAAAGATTTATATTATTTTTGTATAATATTAACACCTACAGAGACAAATAGATATTTGTAAAAGTACATAACACAAGGTAGGTTAAACCGTAGTAAAAATGCGATAAGTAAGAAAATAAAAGTCACGCCGCTGCATTTATGAGGGATTGTGCGTGCTCTATCATTCGGTTAGCTATTACCATAAACCCTGTGGCGTTTCTATTACTACGACTATGTTGCAAACCGTTAATGTTCTACGTTATAATTTTAAAGCTATTTTGAATATTTTTTAATTGTTATTCCACACATAAGAAATATATTTTTTTAAGGAAACATAAAAAATTTAACATGACCGTAGCGGGATTCAAACACGCGCCTCCCGATCTGGAAGGTGCCGCTACGTTCAAATTATTATGTTTTCTTAAAAAAATATATTTCTTAAGTATGGAATTACACTTAAAAAATATTCAAAATAGCTTTAAAATTATAACGTAGAACATTAACGGTTTGCAACATANCGAGCAAATATGATAAATATGGTGAATGATAATTTTGTTATTTGGAGAATATTTAAGTTTTTGATGCACACACAAATAGTGTGTTCATTAAATCTACTATATAAATTATGTTTACATAAATACATGTGAGTTGAGTGGCGGATCTCAACGCTGCGCTTTACTCCTACATCAGAGCGTAGAAATGAAAATATTGAATATTTTATATCCTCCAGTGGGCATCGAACCTACAACCTGTCGCGTTTACAATCACCACTAATATTATAGGTACCTCTAACTTTTATGTTATTAATTTTAAGAGCTATTAATTTAATATTAATATCAAAAGCTTATTTAAAATAATATTAGCAAAGACCATTGTTTCTATAAATGCATAGTATAGGCCATATTTATATCGGCTTGTGTCATTAATGACATTGACAGTAGACGCGTATATTCGATGAATAAGGCCGTTATGTGGATTACCTTAGATAGCCGCAAGAAGAAACTTTAGTAGCACTTTTATATAACTTGACCATAGTTAATTCTAAATATAGAAAATATTGATTTACAGCGAGTTAACTCTTATTTATAGATATGCTGATATTTTTATATTATGTTATATTAATACATATTCATTGAGTTATTTAAAATTATAGGAAATTTATAGAAAGCTGTTTTTTTTAATTATAAAAATAAATTTGTTTTCTATATTATATATTCATATTTATGTTTGTTGATGTTGTAATTAACAGAATGTGCTATTTATATTAATGTGTTTTATAAAGTCAATGAGAGACAATTAATTAACTCAATTGAAGCGCGACCTTGGTGGTGTATGTTGGACGCCACATCTGATTGTTTTTCTAGCTATTTCAAGCGAGCACATGTCATTCGTACTCGACAGATTCAGATACGCCAGACTTGCAAATTTAAAATTTAATTAAAATTAGCTTCATGCTGTAACCCGCATATATGCTTGTGTGTATAACAGGGTAGGCAGAGGAAACCTAGTGTTAAAACACTTCGTTTCCTACTTTCCGTTGAATTTTTCAAAGCATTGCGTGTTGAATGACTGTAAGACCGGGCTTTCTGCCTTGGTGCTAGAATGAAGAAATGAAACTATTAATAAATAATAATGCATTCCACTGGGTGGGTATAGAACCATCAGCCATCAACTAGTGCTCCTGCGTCACGACGGCCGTAACTTGCAAATTTATAATTCCAATATATCAGGCCCTATTTATAGAAATATTTTGAAGTGTCTCCATTATCTTCGCTTTTACGCATACTTTTTCACGTTCTTGACACAGTGGGTAGGTAATTGCCAACCTATACCATCGAGTGATAATGAAATCGACCTTAGTAACGTGAGATAGCAATTCATACAAACCGGTGGCAACTTTCCCCGCAGCGTCGCGCGCGAGTCGATGACGGGCATGTGGTTACGAAAGCTACTCCCCCTTTAAACGGTAGTTGGTACTCACTACTGGAACAAGTTCGTCCCTTCTGTCAACACACGTTCATTAATAGAAAATCTTCTTTTTTGCGGTATTCATTCTAAAATTACATCGTTTCGCATTAGAAATTAGAAAAATAAAAATAACTATGTGAGATGATAGCATGCTGCTTTAATAGTTTAACTTTTATAAATCTGCAAGTCACAGTCGATTAGTTAAATTATAGTTGCATAAATTGTCTCTTTTGCTGCACGTTGGAAACAAAGCTTTTGAAATTCATGATCTCCTCATTGTTAACAGAATATTAATGAAAGCTGACAGACGAATAGATTGCTGAAGTTATTACTTTAAAATTATTTATATTTAAATTTTGTCAGCTATACCAGGAGAAACTTAACGATCCATTCTTTAGTTTAGTGGCAATCCAATACAAGTACTTACTCATTTATTAAACAATCCGTAATTTATATAGATTTCATTTGTGGATACCAAAAGTGTATATCTGTTTTCGTTATGTTATTAAAAATGAAAAAGTTTTTTATATCAATGGAGTTTTTTAAATAGACTCTGATTTAAAAGTGTCAAAGAAAATTGACTTTGTGAAGTGTTTGTGGTGAAAGATGAGTGGGGGCGAGCCAACATTAACCGAATCACCAGTGCCGCTGGCCTTAGCGCGCCTTCAGGGTCGGCCTGGGCGCGTGCCTCGGGGTCTGCGCGCACACCGACCCAGTTTGCCACTCGCCAGCTTACAGGAGGCTATCGACGAAACCCCACGACGCTTCAGCGATGAAACCTTCGGACCGGAAACGGACGACGAGGAGTCCTATGTTGATAATACTGTGGTCAATGTACCTTCTCCGTCCGCTTCCAATGGAAGAAGAGCTTCCGATGCTACATTTGCTGAGCGTTATAGGAAATTAACTGAATTTGATGGTCCGCCAATAGAAGTACCCCGACGAGCATCTCTGGCCGTTTCCGTCGGTAGCGACGGCTTCGGACCTAGCGATAAGGGACGCAGGCGTTCATGGGCAGCGCGTTTACAATTGGAACGAAAAAAGAGACGAAAATCTGGGGGAAATGACACTGATGAAGAGGGCGAGGCACCATCGTACATACGCCAAAAAAGGCCTTCTTGGTGGAACGTTTTCGTCCCAGATAATATGCTAAAGCACAGGTATTGTTAAGGCATTGTTATTGTTTTGTAATAACTCTGCGTTTTATTTATTTTACATTTTTTTTATTTTACCGTCAGTTACCTATTAAATATTTTAAATGAAGTACATTTGATAGATTTTTACATTGTAAACGTGTGTATGGCATTAGAATGGAAATATAGCACCATTGACACTGGATCTCCTTGACCTACTTACTACTTAGCTCTTATTATTAACACTCTCAATCTCTATGCTGCTTTCAGAATTGGATTCTAAGTCTTAAATTATATACAAATTAAAATATCCAAAAAATTCAAAAAACCAAAAATGATACAAAACTTTCAATTTACCAACTTTCATTAATCAATCGTAATATAGATTAGTTCTGTACATAATTATAAAAATTATAATGAAAATGATAACAAATAAGTAATGATAATAAATAAGTTAAAAAATTCCGTGATCCTTTGCGGCTGTTAAGCAAAGAGAACATTGTGTACACATTTGACAAATTTATGCTTTAATTATCTTTAAACGCTATCTGTTTTTACGTAGACAGCCTTTTATGGTTATCAGGGTTTGTTTTTTTTTATATTAAACCTTTTAAATTAAAATTTAAGTATTTTTTTTTTATTTTTGGTATTTGAGATGGTTTCTGTAAATCCTTAGTCGATAAGGAAAGATTTCAGTAAATGTATGTGTTATTTAATGCTGATGCAATTAAATCAAAATCTGCAATGAATGAATAACATTTTATATCGTCATTGTTTTTCTATGTAATTTTTACACATTTTCTACGTGTTCCTGTTGTGACACACACATGCACTTCTATTACATCATTCGTAGTGAAATGTATTATTCTTTCATTATCATTTAAGGGTCAAAGATATTGAAATGAACTACTTTATTTAATTACGCTTCACTTATATTCAGGTTAAGTTTTTATTACTGTAAGTTTCTTTAACTATTACTAAAAGGTCAGTAAGATTATATAAAGAAATATAAAACTACATAATAACATGCTGATAATACAGCTTTATCAGGTTTATAGTGTGAGATTTATCACTTGCATGTCCAATCTTTAAGTTTTAACTTTAATTATTTTAATGTCATAAAAAACTTACATATAACTTCTTTCGTACCAATTCAATTTTTTTTCAAATATCAATAAAATAAACAATAACATAATACTGTTTAGTTATCGATGAGGAACTCTATTATAATACTTGGTTTTTCTAATAATAATTAGAATTTTTTATCTATTTAAATTAAAAAGCACGTTATCCTATAACTTCCTGCTTTCGTTTATTATATTTTCGTAAAGACTGACTTCGGACTAATCAAATAAAGCGAGGTCAATGTCTTATCATGACCAGGTAAAGTTTTAGTGGTCATTTACATAGACCTCTACTGCTGCCCACTTATATTAGTTCCGCAACAAAATATACTTTTAAGATATATAATTATTACAGACGTTTATATCCGGAATGCAAATATGTATGTATTTACTTTTAATAAAATGGATTGGCGTTTATCCATGGAAGATGTATAAGAAAAAATATTATTTTTAGTATTTAATAACGTAATAGAACCAAAAACAATGAAAGTTTAATTTTTTTCGTCTGTCTGTTTCTTCACGCTAATCTCAGTATTGGTCTCAGTACTGCTTTAGTTATTGTTTCACTATAGTATTCTGGCAAGCTTCCCTTAACATTTACATTTAGTGTTTGTTTTATTCCAATAGGTTTATAATTAAAAAAAGTTTAAATGGTATATATTTTTTAAAAAAATGTTCAAGATTGCTATAGATCTTATTTTTAAAATAACATTATTGTTAGAAAACGAAAGTAATGCCGTTTAGTAGATTAATAATTATGTAGTTCAAGCGGGCGAAGCCGCGAGCGGGTTGCTAGTATAAAATATTTATATAGTAGAAAATATAGTTTAATATGATTAGTACCAGCAGGTAGCTAGCGGTATCCGTGACACGTCATGGGACTAAACTGTTTCATCATTCGTAACATGGCCTCGGAGTTTCTTTCCGCAATCGTACATTCACCTTAGTTTCCTTTGTGCTGCAACCACTTGCTGCTCGACATGTCTCGGACCTCAGCTGGTCACAGGAATTTAGAACATGGCACATAATTTAAAAATATATATCAGGCTCGATTTAAATAAAACTATTTAAACATTTATATGTAATAAATATTATATTTAATTACACTTATCATATCACACTCATCGTATGCAAATTTTTTATTTCCGATTTGATCTAATTACTTTTATTAAGTGTAAAGTAAATATTAGTTACAGGAAGTCGATTTTTTATTTCCTGTTATTATTATTATTATATTGGTATGTACCATTTAATAATATATATAAATAAATGTTGTTTTTAGATTGATTTATTATATTTGTTTATTAAATATTTATTTATGTCTATGGTATTTTGTACAAATATGTTTACATAATTTCGTATAATATTTTTTAGCCTCACGCTGTATCTAGCGCACAGCAGGAAGAGGGAACATATTATAAGACCCTCCATTTCCCATTTTCCTTCGAATTCTGGAGACATAGCTTGTTGAGTGGTAGAACTGAACGCCGCGAGTTGCCGACAACAGAGCAAAGAAATGAAAATATGTATTAAATATTTCATTTTCCTTGTTTGGAAATCAAATCCATAACCTGTTGCGCTTACAATCACACTTTGTGCCCCTACGCCACGACTGGCCTCGTATATTTTATTTTGGATTAATAATTTTTCATCAATGCAAAACCTTTACTATCAAATAAACAACGACTCGTATATCGCACGGTAATCACGTTCAGTAATATAAGCGGCGATGACATTAATTTAAGCGGCTGTCGTTATTTTATTGATTCATAGTAGGTATGCCTTATGTCGTTCGTTTTAATTCAATATTATGTTTTGTATTAACTGATATCGTTGTATCTGTGGTTTTGCTAATGTCATATTCAATAACAACACTAACAGCGGTAATAAGAAAATTAAATTAATTATAATTCAAGTTATATTTATATAATAATTTAAATTAAATTAATTATATAAATAATAAAGAAAACGTAATTATATTTAGGTCCTGCTAATCTGGGCTGTCTGCCAATATGATGTGCTTTAGCCAAATCTTTTTCATTGGTGACTCATTTTTATTGTAAACATTGTAATTATGTGCTTTTGAAGACTAATTTTATTTATATTTGAAATGTTTTGTGAGTAGCACGTTTATTATGGTTAGTGAGCTTGGACGGCTTCGAAAAGGCGCGGGTTCGAGTCCCGCAATTTTTTTATATAATATTTCTAAAAGTTGTATTTCATTATCCTACATCACCATTATTTTTAGGTATCGGAAATTTGTAAAAATCAATCTACAGAAATATTAATAACTCAAATAAATTTTAACAAGACGACGAAATTTATAAGAACGTTCAAACGTACCTTTTTTGGTTAAGTGGTTAGAGCGCTGGGACTGTTTCCAAAAGGCGCGAGTTCGAGTCCCGCCTCGTTAAATTTTATACGTTTTATAAAAGTATTATTTTTCCTTAGCATTACAACTATTAAATAATCGTTCCTATAGATGTCAGATATTTATTTTAATTACAAGTTTAACATTTAGCAATAATGGATAATTATAAAAGTCACGCACATATAAAAAAAACACATATATATATATAGTATAGTACATAAATATATAAATATGTATAGTACCGCTGCGTAGTAGAGCCTACCCGACAAGAAGTAATTTTATGCTGATCTGTATTCCCTTGTTGTACCGCTTTTGTCAGTTTTATATCACGTATTATTTTTGTACACAATTTGACGTATTCGTCTTACGCAGTGTTTGTTTGGAAGATTTAAAACATGGTTGCGCTATTTTCAAAATATAATGTTTTTTTATAAGATTGGCCTCAATCCAAATAACGAAGACGACGCAACGCGACGCCAAAATGTACCCACGACGCTACTAAATCGTTCAACATACTCGTAGATGCAAAACATTAAAATACATAAAAATATAAACATACGACTTTCCGCAAAGAATTCTCTATAGTATTAAATTTGTTTATTATGCTGATCGTCTACATTTAATGTTTTATATTTATATAGAAATCTCGTTAATTTTTAATAACCTCTTAAATCCAATTTAAGAACCGTAATTTAAAAATATTCTCTCGCAAGTGGGTCATTCAAACCTTTTGATGCAACTTGGCGAGTAAATGTAACTCGCGATTAACTGGTTTGTGATCGCATATTGTGAGATAAATCATTTTTTATAAATTCGTTATTTATTTCATGTATTTCGAGCGAGGATGTTAGTGATTTTATTGGCTTTTCCTTGAAATAGTTAACTCGAATTGGTCCAAATAGATGTATAGTTAGGTAGTTTAATTTAAATTACCGTATTTCTGTTTGTTTAATTATTTTTTAATAATATACGTAGATCCTGATAGAATTTAGTACTTTTATTTTTTTTTCATATCTCTGGTTCCATGCATTTGTATACTTTAATATCTTAATTCAGCATTATTAGTAGCTTTGTATGACAAACAAGAAAAAAAAAACATCGTTTTTGCTACTTGTGTAAGTAATTTGCAATTATTAATTAACAAATTGTTCAGAGTTATTTTAGAGAAATGTTATTAAAATTTTACTAGAATTTTTATTTATTTTAATATAATAAATAGCCTTCATAGAATTCTAGTAGCTAGTTTTAACAAAAATGTTTCTAAATACAACATTCATACAATTCCACATAAGATATTAGAGGTTGTGCTTATGTCACAATGTTTGTGAATCGTGATGTACATATTGACAAATATAATTTAGCTTCAAGTTAGCAATATTTGCTCTGTTTGTCACAAAATGTTACTATAATATATTAGTAATAGTTAATTTATATATACAAAACTTCTATCTTATATTAATTCGTCTATCTTTTCTCATCAAAACAAAAGGATCTAGAAGTAAATCCACGTGGCGATGCACTGTCGTAGTGTTGTGACAATGCGGTTACGCAAGGACGGCCGCATTCTCCACTTACAAGTACAACGTCTATGAAGTCAGCAGCGCACTCATATTTATTTTTATTGCAAATTAATTTGCCTTGAACGCGATCAATGCAGCTCGCTGTTTGACTTTCTATCAAACATCTGCTTCACGCCCTATCCCGCACACAGCAGGATAGGCGGAGGGAAGCTAATATTAAGACACACCGTTTCCCAGTTTTCGTCGAATTTTTCGAGGCATTACGTGTTGAGTGGCGGAATTCATCACCGGGCTTTTGCCTTGGTGTCAGAGCGAAGAAAACGAAATATTAATTCATTCCCTCGAGTGCGGATCGAACTCACAACCGTCGCGTTACAGACACACCCTTGTGCCAGGACGGTCTCAAAATTTTCTATCAAATACTACTTTTATAATGAAAACCATGTTTTTTTTTATTTTCAAATAGAACTACTTTGACGTGGCTTCGTGTGTTAGATGATGCCCATTTCCTCCCAATTGCGCTCGTTGTGCGCCCAGCTAATTGAGAAGCACCGCAATTAGCAGTCGGCGTACAGTTGAATGCGCACCTCACGTTCGTCCGTGGCATTCAATATAATGAGCCATGAAACGTTTATTAACTGTAACCGATATCACAGTTTTACAGTATTTTTTAATGTCCGTTTGTTTGTTTTAAAAGGAAACCGCTGTATTTCGTTGAGTTCGAATAGGTACCTTTGATGGCAATGTATGGTATTTTTAATATTATTTATCTAATACTGGCTTAAATGTTTCTTTGTAAATTGTTAAAAAAATAATAATTTATACGTAGATGAACGGTGCAGATATAGGTTACATATCAGATAATTGCAAAATCATTTTTAATCAGTCGAATTGAACAGATTAGCCGTCTGAATTGAATAAGCTAATGATAATAATGATAAATATAATTATACCTTTAACTTTTGAAATGATCTAAATATGAAATTTAATAAAAACGTCTAGTATTAGGTATTAGTAGTATTTTAATAAAGATGTATAGTAAATCCGTAAAGGCAATTTAAATTAAGATCCTGTAAAACCCCACAACGAACGTAGCAAACGCGCGGCAAATCCCAAGCCAATCGAAAAAACTGGTTACTCATTTCTGGTTTAATATTTTTTTCCTCTTAACTTTATATTATTTTATCTTAACAAATAAACTAATCAAAATCGCCTCTTGCGTATAATAATTTTGCATTATTATGATACTATCTTCCAACTAGAACGACCTATTTGGCACTAAAAGTATTGCTTATGCCTCATATAGAAACACATTTACTTGATACTAGTGGGCCCGTAAGGGTACGCCCGCTTCAATTTTACAAATGTTTATTCAAGTGTATTTAAGATAAACCGACCTAAGTATTTTAATAAAATAAACCCTATATGTTTCCGGAAGCTTGCGAGAATCCAATAGTGAAAACTGCATCTAAATCGGTTAAGCCGATTCTGAGATTAGTGAAAACAAACGCACAGAGAAATTTTAGAAATCATTGTTTTAGGTTGTATTACGTTAATAAAGGTTCCCAATAACATTTTTTTAAAAATATCTTCCAAGTACTTGTGTGCCGACCCTCTTACGATTTTATTATAAGTATAGATTTACAACAAAGAGAATATGAATGGCAATAATGGCATCATAATAAATCGCATTGCACCGCCCTATGTAGAATTGAATGTAGGACGGCAGTCATATATTGCTTTGTTTTCATAAAATGATAGTGAATTATAAGGCTTGCATTGCCATTAGGGTCGACCACCACGCAACGCAAATAACCTCGGTGTTTATACGTGTATAATAAATAATTTTAGAATGTGTGGATATTATAAATATTCTTTACATATGGGTTGGTTTTACACAATTGCACTAATTTTTCATTTTAAATAGTTAGTACTTCATCAGGTACTTATAAATTATTCAGTAAAATTACAAGAATTAGTAGGATACAGCTTCTTTCTGACTGCAGGCGCTTCTTTGGCTCGGTGGTTAACGGTAGTATACTAGCAAAGTATTTTTTTATTAATAGTAAGTTGGCATACAGTATGCGAAATTAATTCCAACGCTACATCGTGTAAAATATCACAATTGACCTATTTATAAGCTCAATATACTATTATAATTATGTTAGCAAAAAAGTTTTAGTTTGTTTTACAAGTCTTTATTTCTATATATCTTTTTTCATTTTACCTTTACGGCGTATTCTGCACAAGTCATGAGTAGGCATAGGGAACGTGGGAACCTTTAATTAAGACTCTTGCGTTTCCCACTTTCCGTCGAGCTGTAGAGGCGTTGCTTGATGAGTGACAGAACTCTACGCCGCGCTAACCTCATTACTAGAGCGCCACAACTGGCTTCTGCCTTTTAATATACTTACAATCAAATACATATATTTGAGTAAACTAGATAAGATAAATATTGGTCAATACTTTTTCTCACGTGCACTGTTTCATGAAGAGACAGACGTCTAAACAATCGGTTATCCCCTTTGTATGACAAATTGGTTGTGCAATAGTAAAATATTGTGATCGAGCAAAGCGTGCGTGCGTTTGTGCGCGTAGGTGGTTTCATAATAACTTTAGTCCATTGACCTCGGTTTTCTGTAGGTTACTAGATATACACATTTCCGTATCCATATAAATGTATTATCATGACAGAAATATGTGAGGTGGTCGTGGTGCAGGGAGGCAGGGGTTGTGAGTTCGATTCCCAGTCGGAGTAATTAATTAATTGTTATTTATTAATTAAGTTTTTTTTTTTGCTCTGGTCCCAAGGCGTTGAGTTTCGCTCAACACACAATGCCTTCAAATATCAGAGGAAAGCGAGGAACGGAATGTCTTATTGCTGTATCCTGCACTCTGTTCCCATAAAAATTCTGCCATTCCCCACTTTTCGCCAAATACTGGAGATTCTTGTGTGTTGAGTGATGGAACTTAATAAAATATTCCACTTAAAATGAAAACAATCATAATGACTTAACAAAGCTCAAAATTAATTTTAATTCTTGTTTAGGATATTTTTATTCTACGATAAACTACATAATGCAAGACTTGTATCAGTTATTTTTATCTATTTGATATGTATAGCGTGCAATTGATTGGATTATTATTATCATGGGACGTCGATTGTTTCACAATATGTTACTTAGTGGGAAATCTTAATTATTAATTGTTATAAGAAACCCCATTACCCTACAAGGATAATAAGAAGAATTTGTAATTAAAAAAAAAACAACTATATTGTAATATATAGTTTTTACGTCAAGGTGTGTTTTTGTCTGAATGAATTTAATTTAATTTAAACTATTATCCTTTCCTACCCTATCCTAATAGAATATTATAAAGGAAGTTTGCGAGGATAGACGTTTGTTCCACTTTGACGTAAAAACTACTAAACGGATTTCGATTGAGTTTTACAGTTATATAGGTTATCAGAATAACAAATAGGTTAAAATTTATGTAAATATTTTATATGATTTGGTTGTAATATTATATAAGTTAAAGCAGGCGAACCCGCGGGTGTATTACTAGCTATATTATATTAATATTAATTCAATTGTTTTTGTAAAATTATTATTGAACTATTATCACCTATTTACATGACTTTAAATTACATATATGTAAATTACACTCTATACCTATAGTAGGAACGCCACAGAACTGGTTCCTCAGTCGGGTACGCGGTGAATACGAAAGTTACGACGAAAGGAAAACAAGTGGTGTGGACTGTGTAATAATAGCAACAGCTTATGTTGCACTCACTTCCACCTTTGCCATGCTTTTATATATATTTATTATGATAATATTTGCTAATCAATTCAGTTTTCTATATAACAATGAATTGGATCGAATGTCAGCATTTTTAACTTATTGGTGTTAATACCTGATGAACCTATGCAAATAGCATGCCTCCACGTAATTCCAACATGCAATGCCTCCGAAATTCGGCAGAAAGTGGGGAACGGAGTGTCTTGACACTAGCTGCTGCTGCGGTACTCTGCTGTGCCCTGCTGCGTGCGGGATACAGCGTGAAGCTGATTTAATTAATATATCCATTATATAATGGAGCTCTTCTTGACACAGTAGTGACAAACAACATTAATTGGCATTCATAATGTAATCAAGGCGAGGCAGACGTACCGATGTTTGTAAATATAGAATTGCGAGCCCGGCCGGTGTCAAGGACGGGCCCTCCGTCCTCCACTCGTGCGATTAGCTAGCCCGAGACCACTCCACCGAGATCTCTCAGCACACGCTCACTTGAACCATATAGCGAAGATTAAATAAAATGGCGCGGACCACTTGTATCTGGCTTCTTATCCCTCAAGGGTCGAGTTCCAGTTAAACTGTTCACGAGACATTTATATAATAACGAACTCTGGTCTATTTTAGCTTAGATGTTCACTTATCGCTGATTAAAAAGTAACATACTGTCGCTATTATAAATTATTAATTTATTGAATTTTATTGAGAAAGTCAAGTGCACTTGTGCTTGTGAGACAACATTTATGTCGATCATATTGGAATATTTCAGAACTAATTGGTAATACACACATTTTTATATTCTATTTTTTACAACTCGGTATATTGCTAAAATTATCTGTGAACGATTTCATAATTTTAATTGCTTTTGATTTATTTATTATGAACTAGAATATATGTTTTTCGCACATAATTAATTAGTGTTTCTGCTTAATCGATTTTCAATGTCATATTTGTTGTTATTTTTTTTTACCACTTTTATAATAAGTAAGCAAACATTTTACCATGAGAATATTTCAGCCAACTCTAATCAGCTCTCACTATGTTTTTAATTACTATAGTAGCTCTACATTTTAATAGCGCTACCGTTGTGTTTTATTCTTTTGTATGCTTATTACTGCCTTTAGGTAATAAAAAAACATTTTAGTTTTAATGTTAAATGGCATCCAGTTAAATTATTTCATTATACTTTTAATGTCATACACACACACAATATATAATTTAATTAATTGTAAAGGTTCTCAATAACAAGTAAGTCTTAATAATTAAATTTTTATAGTCAAGATACATATATAAAAACTCTTTGTAGTGCCTGATTGTTTTAAATCATCTGCATCGCATGGAAATACATATGATTTTTTTTTTTATAGTTTTGTCACAGATTCCATTATTTTTATTTTTATTATTTATTTTTTAACGTCATTTTGCGCTAAATAAGGATGTTGCATTGGATATTGTTGTTATGTCAGAAATTCATAAGTAAATCAGAATTTTGTAAATATAACTAATGCAAAATCCTTAATGTAGTTATTTAGACAAATTTCACAAATATATAAATTTTAGTAAAAAAAAAATGTTTTGTGAAATTTGTCTCTTTAACATTTATTTGCATGCATAGCCTGTGCTAGCTAGAGTGTTGTGTTGCATGCAGGTCTAGACGCGCCTCACAGCAGCTGTCCAGGAGTGCGGAAAGCATCGACCAGTCCTACAAAAGGTAAAATATTCATTTAGAAATTAATATATAAAATTTGAAAATTATAATAATGTAAGTAGATTTTTTATAAGCTTTAATATTTTTTGCGCTTCTATCTATGTACCTATATGATAAATAAGACTACGTATGAAAGTATGCAAATATCTGGAGGAAACGTTCAATGCAAACAGGAAATACTGTATTTTTGTTCATAATCATAGCTCGTTAATTTCGTAAACACATGTGTAATAATCTGTTTTTAGAATTATTAATATATGTTCATTATATATTATTAATGTTATTTACTTATCATTCAATACTAAAATAAATTACCAATCCAGTATATTTATCTCACATGCCATCACATGTCCACACTGAGAATTTGCGAATCGTTGAAAAGACGATAAATTAAGATAAACTCCCGACTCTTGATTGATCCCGGTTGTATGTATATATTAAAACAGATCTGCAAAGTTATTTAGGGCGTCTAATGTCATCACTCGCCAATTAAACGTACGGTCACTTTTTTCTGGAGTTTTCGCAATTTACGTACGTTAAAATGGCCGTCAAAGTTGAAGTGTTTGATACCTACGAGTATTTCACTGTTTATTTCGATTTGTGTTAGTTTTATTCTGTTCACATCTGTCATTGTTCTGTTGCCATTTATACTAGTACCTAGAATAGGAAGACAGATATAGATAGATATAAGAAGCCTATTATACAATTATTATTATGAATAAGAATTTATATTAGGGCGATGTGAGGTCTAATAACATAACTATGTAAGGATAAAAGTGTAATATAATACGTATAATAAATAATACATATTCACACATAATATGGTTAATTATATTGAACAAAAATATTTAAATAAATAAATGTATATCTTAATATATTAAGGCGACATTGATTTCGACGCCAGGAAATCATTGATCGGATAGAAATGTGATATTAATATGAAAAATTTTTGCAAAATAAATACTTGTTGCCTTCGTTACGACAGTAGAGCTCTCCATGTAATATAATTTTTCAACATTTCAGGTCGAAAAGTCGCTCTGTGGACCATGGCTTCGCGGCCCCCTTTGACTTGGAATCGCTTCGCTCCAAAGTGGAAGGGAGATTTGATGCTGTAAATAGAGGTAAATTTAAATGTTAAAAATATTTACCTACTTTATTTAAGCTTTAGACCACGGAAGAGACAGTAACTTAAAAATATTCAACAATCGTGTGTAGATGATACCTACAGACAGTGTTCTAGTGTGGTGGGAAGAATATTGACTCGGTGTTTTGTTTTTCTGTTAGAATGTACCTTTAGAATGCCAGTGCCTCGTAAGACGTGCGCGCAGAACCGCTTAAATGTTTGAATACCTATACGAAAATAACGATATTCCTTTAATTCTTAAAAAAGAATTATAATTATATATTCTACCATCACAAATTAATGCAGACATGTATTTTAGCCAAATCCTCTTAATAAGATTGTATAAACAAGAGTCTTACTAATATACATCAATTTATTTGGGTGATAAAACGGCATCCGGGTTTAGGTTTATACAAAACTCCTGTATATTTATTTCAATCTAAAGCTTGTTTATTTATAATTTAAATTTCAGGATGCCCGATATAATTATTGCGATGTATTTCAATGGTGATTTATGAACGCGTCCGTTAGTGAGTAAGGAGTTTATTTGAGAGTTGGAATTTAGGACCGATGTCATAAGGAAAATTATGTGCGAACGTACGATTATAAATAAAGATGTATGTATGTATGTACTTTATACGTTTGCTCCGTAACGATCCATGTGGACAGTTTCAGATTTTGATAATTTCAGTTTCATTACGTATGAACTAACGCCACGTTTTGCATTTATTCGTATGCGTGCGACATTCACAGAAATTATTTTTTCTTTTGCATATTTAGTTACGTTGATAATTCTGAGCATCACTGTTCTATCATTATCCACATAAAAAAAGATGGTCTGTCAAATAAATTATATTTTATAAAATGTTTCTTTTCTATTTTAAGACGGAGGAAGTTGTAAGTTTAATTTGGTTTTTTATACAAAATTCAGATTACTACTTGTACTTTGACTAATTTGATTAACATCTGCCCTTCAGGACAGTGCCCATGGGGCCTAAAAAAAGTGTGAAAATAAAAAAAAGTATTTCGCATACATTGCATACACGCAACCGTAAGCAACCAGTGCACAAGTACCTGAACTAGGTAATTGTACGAGCCCTTTTTTTAGCTTTAAACTGTATTCTGGATATAGCAGAGTAGGCATAGGAACCTAGTGTTAAGACACTCCGTTCCCATTAAGACACTTTCGTTCTACACTATTCACCGAATTCTGGGGGCGAGATTGTTATCATAGCGATAAAATGAAGATAATAAATAGTTTTTTCTGGAGTGGAAAGTGAATCCACAACCTGTAGAGTTTACAGTCACAGTCACAATGCTTTTTAGTAATTGTTGTTTTTAATAAATTTAATTGTATGACAATACACTATGGGAATAAGTAGTTAAGTAAACGAGTAACTTCATTAAACAAATGGACCCAAACAACAGCGAGCCAAGTCCACTCGCGGGAAAACAGAGATGAGGCTTCGTTAAAACTTTTAATCAATTTATTGCGAATTAAATAAAACCTTTGTCTTTTTTAATATGTGCATAGTTAATTAAAAAAACATACGTCTTTTTTTATAATGAGACAGCGTGCCGTGTAAATATGGATCGATCGATCGCGCGGCGTTTATTTCCGCCACTTATCACTCAATATCTTAATAATTTGGTGGAAAAACGGAAATGTATTAAAGGGGAACGAAGTGTTTTAACACTAGGTTTTTTTAATTGTAAGTAGGTACTATACCACTTCAGACACGTGAGTCCTTACCGTTTTTTATCTTATTATTATATCTAATTTCCTTATCATATTAATTACATTATTATTTATATACACAATTAATACCAATCATAAGAAAATATTATTTATATGTTTAGATGATTATTATTTATTTTTTACTCACAACTACCGTAGCTTATACTTAAGCGATTATTTACTTAATTTCACACTACATTTACTATTACACTATACACTCGTATACCTATACTTAATAACACATTTTTTTAAATAGAAATTTTAATAGTTTATTTGACTTTGACGTTACCTAAATTTAGGATTAATATAAGTACACACTAAACTATTATTATAACACTTATCACTAGGTTCCCATATACCCTCTGCCTACCGTGCTATGCGCGGGATACAACTTGAAGGATAAATAAAAAAAAATGATGTACAAAAAATCATTTTAATCAGTTTAAAATTTAAAACTCATTAAGTTTTGAGATTAAAAATATGCTCGATTTTTTATTGTTACCTGTTTGAATAAATACAAATCTACATAGATTAAATATTGCGATACATTCTACCCGACTCGTGTTATTATAATAAATAGTATAACCATTTTACTAGGTTAAACTGTAAACGTTGAATATCGCTAGAAGTATTGATTTTGCGTCATTGGCAATGGACGTCCCAAATCATGTCGTGACCTTTAGTCCAGATCGTGTGTTAATTGCTTGTAAATCGAATTTCTAATCGATCATGTAAGAGCTCCATAAAATCTGTCAAAACTTGAAACTCTGGTGATAGTTTCAAATTCTAATTTAATATTTTTATATCAAGTATGCGGGGAGCGGAGTGTCTTAACACTAAACTGCCCTCTGCCTTCCCTACTACAGCTGAAAAAAAGTATTGATTATATTATAAAAATATAGAGCATGAAATATAAATTTTTAACGTTGGGGAAGATTATATGACTACTAGATATCATTAAATTGGTAATAAAAACATATTTATGTACATAATTGTTTTGTTTGTTACTTACGTATCTGTGAATAAAGTCTATCAATCAGTAAGTCTAAAATGGCGAACGAATATGAAATCAATTTGAATATACTACCATTGATTTTCATTCGCAAATAATAAAGAGACAGGGTTGAAATTTCTTTTATAATATATATATATATCTTATATTTATGTATAGGTACATTTTATAAACGCGTGCTTTGAAGTTTGGTATTGCTTTATGTTCTCTCGGTTTCTTAGGTTTTTTCTTAATATATACGTATTTCTTTGTTACAGATGACGACGAGCACGCCAAAAGACTTCCTCCACCGACGCCCATTAAAACAATGACGTACACGGTATGTCATTTGAATATATTTTAAGATAACTGCATATATAATTATGTAATTATTATAGAAGAACATTTAATTATATATTTTGTATGGAATTTTGGTTTTATTATGTTTCTAATTCATGCTTTCACCTTACCAATCTATGAGTCCGAACTCATATTAACAAATTGGATGAATTATAGACAAGAAACTGACAAAAATATGTCATTTTTATTTTTAGTTATTATAAAACTAAGCTCTAAAGAGTTGTTAATATAAATTCTTTATGAAAATAAAATAATTAATTTGTTTTGTAGGTGCGCGATCGAGACACGCTCACGTCGCTCGCCGCCCGCTTCGACACGACTCCCTCGGAACTGACGAAGCTAAACCGACTCGCCACTCAGTTCATCTTCCCTGGGCAAACGCTGCTCGTACCCGATAAGAGGAGAGGTATGTTGATATTGTGATAACGGGCACGTATAACATAACATGTACACTATGGTTCAATGTAGATAAATAGACTTTGTGTGAACAGATTTGAACCTATACCTAATGCCACCAAAAAAATTCAAGACTAATATGAGCATTTGGTCCATTAGTTTTAATTTTTGGTATATAGTTGGAGCACTTGTAATATTAGACGTATCTTTATTAACTAAGTGGAAAAACTACAAATTTATTTAAATGGTGGAATCTGTAATAACAAGTAAGGTGACAAATGATATATTTAAATATCTGTTTTATTTTTATTTTCTTAGGTTGTTTAAACCCTATTTCAAAAATAAACACATTACAATATGAGTTACCAAAAAAGTAAAATCAAAGCTTAAAGAAAGTTTAAAATATTAAAGACCATAAAATAGTAAAGAAATAATAAAACCATGAAATATTCCAGTTTATAAAAACTAATAATTTCTTAGCGCCTGAAGAAATATTTTCATTATATGTTCAGTCATATTGTCTCTAATAAGAATTACAGGAATAAACATGTAAATATTACAATCCACATAATAAACGATAAATTATTTCAAATATATTTTCCAATGCTTAACCTTCAGTGTCTCAAAACCCTACGACTGCAGTCTTCATCAGTCAACAATTACAATGTAAGATAGTTTAAACCGTGACGAATCGTTCTAACGAGAAAATGTCTTGCGCCAACTGACCTTCAGGTTGATGCTTTGCCAATAATTTTAACGTTGCAAACTTTACATTACTTTCTTTGAAATAAAACATTTGTTAATTTAGTTATACTAAATTTGCCAACGCTCGATTATATCTCTTCTAATAATAAATACTTAATTTTCAATACCAAAAATTTCAGCAACGATTCCATTGATTTCAGTACATAATAAAATTTTAGTTTTGAATAGGTGTTTTTGATGTTTTGTTATATTTTAATTATTTACCGGTAATGGGACAAACATGTAGCCTGCATAAACACTTGTTTTTAATCAAGTTGTTTATTTAATTTAAATGTTACTGACATTGATGTAATAAATGTTCAAATATACTTTCTTAATTATATATAATACATTATCACAAGTCTGCGAAGGCTTTAAATAGTAAATGTCAACATTTCTAAGGCACATGTTTGTAGGTAAAGTTCAGCTTATCACAGTTAAATGTGTAGCGATGCGTAATTACTTATGTAATTTATAATTCTACGAATGTCACTGGCAGCTGTAGATATGAAATAAATATTGGTTTTCATATACATATATATATATTTAGATCATTAATATTTTGCTTAAATTAGAGAGAATTTTAAACTTTTTCAATACCATTAAACAATATAAACAATAACATAACCTTACAAAAAAAGATAACCTCTCGTAGTCCCAGTTAAGCAAGGCATATTCAACCTTGGTGCTCGCGTGTGACGTTGTCATGAAACATTTTTTCTTTATTTGCACGTCAAACACAATTTACAACAGTTGTGGCGAGCATCTTGCAAGCGCGGCCGCGTCGCACTCGCGCCGACCGCCCTCCATTTTCATTTCAACCAGCTAAATTGGTTTGCACTCATTTAAATGTCGCCGGTGCCTCTTCTAACGAACTATGCTGTCCTAATTGTAGAGATATGAATGTATTATCGAGTGCGATAAGTATTATATACAGATATATAATGGACATTGTGTTGGTACAGCTGTTCAAGAATGTTCAGTTTTGAATTCCTGAAACGCTGGTATCACGGTGCGGCTCGAACGTTTATCTTCATTATAGTGTTTTGAATCGCGCTGTTTACATTCTTGACTGTTATTATTAAACTGTAAGTAATTGACCTGGTTTTCATATAAACGTCTTGTTATGGCTGCTTCAGATGGCGATAAGGACTCTGATGGGCCGTCAGAGAGCGGAGATAACACGTCTGAATCTACGCAAGGTGCACCCGGCGAGCCGGCCCAAGAAAAAGGTAGGAAATTAAAAATTTAACAAGTAATTTCACTTTTAATAAATTAATAATTTATAAAATATGAAGGAGAATGAATCAACACCTGGTCTAAAGCATATTACCATATTTTATATTTATACATATTTACACGCAAGCATTGTTGCAATAAAGATCTAATGACGTATTGTGTGCTCACATGTTTATAAGTATTAAGACCGCACTGTAATTTCCTCGGTAGTATTTAAATATATTCAATGTTTTACCTTCAAATATATTAATGCCTGTTGTTTTCGAATATTTTTACTATTTTAATCTAAGCATAATGGAATAATTACATTTATAAATTCAAAAGATAGATGGATTCGGTTGTCGATTCGATTTCAATTTAGGGGAATCTATATTTTAATAAGTTTCATTGGCAGACAAAATGAAAGACAAGACTATTTCAAAATTCAGTTTCCTTTATCTTCCTGCTATCTAATTCAAACAAACATTCTTATACGTATTTTATCAGATTTTTACCAGTAGGAGGAACTGATAGTTTATAATGTAAACATGAATTGGCGGTATATCAATATTACTATTCAGTTTTAACGTATTTATCTTTTAGTGTTCCGTTTTATAATCATGCGATGACATTTGAATAATTATTATCGAAGCATCTTTACGTAACCTAGGCTTATTCATACTGAAAGTTTATTTTAAAGTGTTTTTTTTTTTGATAAAATTGTTAAGGAAACGTCCATTAAATATAATCATGTCAATCTTCAAAGTTTCTGGAATCCAATATACGAATACAGCTTATCATATGGTTTACATCTTGATAAATTCAGTTATCAAATTTTGCTTTCTATTTGATAAGAAACGATACTTTTTACTCGTAAACAATTATAATTATTAAGTAGATTTTATGATAAATACTCAATTATTATTTTAATATTATTACGAACTAAATAACAATGACTTCTGTTAATGTGTATGCCCAATGTAATTTTATAACACGTGTTGTAACTATGTGCGGCACTCATTAAATAATTTTACTTACTTACTTACTAAATATGTTGTGCGAATAATAAATTTATAATATTTTCCAGTAAAAATCCCTTTAGAAATAAAATTCTTTTCGATCCGCGTTTGGTTAAAACATTGATATAGTTATAATTATTCTGGCAATGCCGCCAGAACTTAGCGGAAAATGAAGAAGGGAGGGTCTTAACACTAGGTTCCCTCTGTCTACCCTGCTGTGTACAGGACAAAAGATAACAATAATTGATTGAAATTCATATTTTTTCTTATCAACAGAGATTTTGGACAGCCTCCGACCAGTGTCTCCCGAGGCGCCGGCCAGCAGCGCTCCGCAACGCTTCCTCAAGATTAATGTTAGACACATCACTGATGGACAGGTATCGTGCGTTACACTTTTATAAGTGTGAAGTTACATTTATTTTTAATGTTATGATTTTTATCAGATTTCTTTTTTGTCATTTTTATCAGAGTTTATAGTTATTCTATATGATAAAAATAATTTACTAGCCAGGTTCGTTATCAAATGTACCTATTTATAAAAGGAAAAGGTACATTTTTCAAGTATTTTCACTGTATGCTCTATTATGTACAGGAAATGCGTTGAGATTATAATAATGAAATGCCCCTTATCTATCTACTATTGAATTGATTACATATTCAACCATGAGTGATTTTTCGTCATATGGCGTTGCTTTTATTTTATTAAATTTAAAGCTTCTTAGTGCAATATAAAATATTTATTAAGTATAGAATATTTTACGTTTCAAGATTGGTTATTAGTTCACCATAAATTATAATTAATACATGTCATAAATGCATAGATTTTAAACCTATTTTCACTAAAATGGCCTTCAGATGCCAGGTTTCGCTACATCTACGCTGACATTGATGAATGGCTAACATTTTGTTATACGAATGTGCAATGCGCATATATAAGTGTTGCAAATTTTCTTATGATAAACGAGCCATGCAAATAATTAATTTTTGAATTCATTGCNTAGTGCAATATAAAATATTTATTAAGTAAAGAATATTTTACGTTTCATGATTGGTTATTAGTTCACCAGATTTTTAAACCTATTTTCACTAAAATGGCCTTCAGATGCCAGGTTTTGCTACATCTACGCTGACATTGATGAATGGCTAACATTTTGTTATACGAATGTGCAATGCGCATATATAAGTGTTGCAAATTTTCTTATGATAAACGAGCCATGCAAATAATTAATTTTTGAATTCATTGCAAATTATTAACAGTGATAAGCCACAAATGGAATGCGTTAAATTTGCTAATTATTTTATAATACAATACACTTGGGTGATTTGTTGGTGTTTGGCTTTTGTCACTTTTTCGCTTGCGGGTTCGATTTTGTCATACTAAATTGTACGCTTGATAATTATTATTTAGGTTTCCTAATTTCTGTTCTGTTCCTCTTTTATAGTATTTCGAGCGTGGCAGTGGAGTTCGCAATTCCTAATTCCTTAGTGCTAGTTCTTTTATTGCATTTAAACAAAGGCAATTTATGCCAATCTACATTATACTGCAATGTTTCACGGCAGGGCGTCGTGTCCGGGGTGCTGCTAGTCACACCGAACGCGGTGATGTTCGACCCCAACGTGTCGGACACGCTGGTGATGGAGCACGGGCCGGAGTCGTACGGCGTGATAGCGCCCATGGAGTACGTGGTCAACTCGGCCATATTCTACGATATAGCGCACATGCGCACTCACGGACCGGATCATAATGCGCACAAGTATGTGTTGCGCTTTTTACTTTACCTTTATGCTGTAACATTATGTAGAGACATTGCGTCTTATGGTTATAAGCGAGGTGATGAAAACAATTCATTCCCCGGAGTGGAAATTGAACCCACAGCCCTCAGAGGTACAGCACAACAGCATAGTATCTAACCGTTTACACAGCTGCTGCGCCACAATGCCCTCTTTTTGTGTTATTTTATTATTTTATATTGATTTGTTTTTATTAAAATTTTCAAATAAAGTTTGATAATAATAGGTTTCTTTTAATTAATATAAATATTTTTTTATATAACATACCGTTAAGACTAAAAAAGACAAAGCAACATTTGTAACAATTTCACTCGTTATCATAAAATATATTTACATGAAAGCGAATCGAATTTTATGAGCAAAGTCGTTAATATTAACTGCCTCAACACAACGGTTACAATGTAGAGTATACTTTAATATATAGTTGTATTTGTATTTCAGAGCGGAACAAGCCGAGATATATTACATGAATAAATCAGAGCATTCGCCCGGCAAAGATTCTCTTCTAGTCAAGGTAATGCGGTTTCTTTAGCTTTATGTTGTATGCCGTACATAGCAGGGATGGCAGAAGGAACCTACGAATCTAGTGTTAAGACTCTCCGTTCCTCATTAACACACGTCCTTCCACTTTCGGCGTAATAGTGTGGACTCTTCGCTGAATTCTTGGACTGTCGAAGGTCAATGTTTTAGTTAAATATATATATCCCGTGACTAAGGAACGTATTTACAACCATCACTTTAACAATCGAATGGTGTCCCACCCTAAATTTTCTCGTACTAGTAATGTATATAATTTAGTTAGCTGTAGTTGGCTGTGCTAAATTCAAACTCAGATTTTTTCTTTCGTTTGATTGTTTTCTTCCCAAGTATCACGATATATCGGGCATACTCTAAAGTACAATGATGTTCCAGGATGAAACATTCCCCGAGCTGCAGGCGGCGGGCGAGGCGGAGGCGGGTGAGGGGGGCGAGCGCCCCGCCTCCATCGACGCGGAGGAGCGCGGCGGCGCGGCGTTTCCTAAGGCGTTTGATAGGGATCTAGTAACGCCTACGCCTTTGCAGGTATTGTTTTACTATTATAATTTTTTATACTAAAGTCATCCATAAATTACGTCACGCAGATTATTTTTTAATCTCTCCATAGCCATTTGTCACAGGTGGCGATCGAAATCGCAATCGAACCCAGAACCTATAGCGTTTCCAATCTTTATGCAAGTATAAAATGCTTGTAACTGTGACAGGACTGGCCTCTATTTCCTATATTTATAGTTCTATATTTTATCCCTTAGCAACAAACTATAGAAGAAAGGCGAAAATCATTACTGGATCAACACTGGGCAATCCCGAGCAAAGACAGGATGTCAATCGATCAAGGCAGTGAGGTGAATACTGTTGTACTTATAATTTTATTAACTTAAAATAATAGGGAATTTCACTATCTGTATGTTTCTTTCCCTGTAATCAATTAAAAAGCATTACTTCCTCATATTATACTAATTACACGAGATATATGGAATTTTCTGTACGGAATTATTATTATGCAAGGTCAACACAAGAAATAACTGAAAACATAAATATTTTACGACTTAAACTAAATATAAAAGAGAAATTTTCTATTTAATGCGTTATTACTGTAAAGTTTCATCGAAATCCGTTCAGTATTTTTTGCGTAAAAATGGAACAAACACTCATCTTCACAAACTTCACGTTTATAATATTAGTAGGATAGTAAGATAACCATTGATTTATGTCTCCAGGTATCATCAAGCGCGGACCACGGCAAAGAGGAAAGTCTAGAAGCTTCCATAGCAGAGGGTTCCGAAGCCGACCGTGCAGGCAGCGCCGCAGAGGGAGAGGGCGAGGTCGACGACCCCAACGACGCGGCACACCTCGTCAAACTCTCATACCACGACTCTGGCATTGATATACGTGATCCACTGCTACATGTTACGCCCAACACTTCTAAGAAGGTTTGTACAAGATTGTTGTCATTTTATATTAAAATAAGTAATTATTAAAATGGTGTATTGAAAAATTACGTTTTATTTAATTGTTTATTTTATATCTAATAATATCCCTTTTTATTTATATTGATAATTTAGAATAATAATTTTATTATTTAGGGTCATCATATTATAGAGCACGATTATTATCATGAAATTGAAACGATATACGAGATACCTGAAATGGACGTTTCAATGTACGACTGGCGTCGTGATTCTACCTATGAAGCAAAATTTTTGAATTGTTTCGCTATTGGCCACCACGAGAGTGATATGGCCTCTTGTCAGTCCACCGACGAGGTATGATATGGTACTCAATTGTGTCAGTCGGGGAAGTCTGGAGACAATCTTGGATATCATTCTCTTACTCTTTCTTACGTTTAGGTTTAAAGGAAATGGAATAAAAAAATCTATGCTATATCATATGTTGTCATACCCTACTGTTACGTTTCATATTTTTTTTATTTCTTCTTCTTGTTCGTGTCTTGTCGTTTATTCAATTTTTTGATGAATTTCAAATATACAACATGAATGGTTGATATCGGTGTCAGGATGTTTGTTATTATTCAGTAATCATTGTATCATTATCTTCAATGGTGTTGAAGGTCTTTTGTTCTCATACATAGTCATATACAAGTCAGTATGTTATGTTTGAAGTAAATATTAATATATTAATATGATTCTCTTAATAATTAACGCTGAGATAAATATAGACTGTATTACCTCTAACTCAAGCCCACAGAGGTAATTTATACAATCATGTTGTAACGTTTGGTTAAACACGCTAATCTCAAAATTTACTGGTTCGATTTTAAAAAAATATTTTTCTTGTCGACTACAACTTATCGACTTTACTACATTACGTTATTCGTTTTTATGTAACCCACTGTTTATTATTTCTATTTGGTCAAACAATCTAGTACAAGTAGTTCCTACATGAATTTAACACCCCATGATCCACACAGGTGTACAGCGATGCGGACATAGTGCTATCAGCGGAGTGGGTGCCGCCGGTGTGCCTGCCGCGCGCAGAGCCGCCGCTGTCCGCGCCGCCGCTTGGCGAGAACGAGCGCGTGCCACGCAAACAGGCAGCTGTCTCTTTCTCTCTCGACGGCAATCAAAAGGAGGATGCGGGGAAACCTGATAAAAAGAATAAGGTAGGTTTTATGCAGTTTTTCCGGGGTTCCGTACCTCAATGAAAAAAAAGATCCCTTATAGGACTCCAAAGGGTTCCTTATAAGATCACTTTCTTTTCCATCTGTCAAGAATATTTATCTCAAGACTATGTAGATATATCAATCTGAAATGCCTATGGACCTATGAAGCACAGAAAAAATCAACCTAAATTAATCAAAAAGTACGAGCACGATATAAATAGTTTTTACTGCATTTTGTATAAAATTCGTAGCATAATCAACAGTCATATAATTATTAAATGTTAACACGTTCTATACACATTCTATAATACTTGTATCACTTGGAGCAGAAAAGCGTGTATTTTAGTTTTTTTTTAAAGTACACATTTTTCATTATTTGAAATTTAAATATAATGATTATATAAGTGTTTGTTTTGACTTTTTTTAATTACTGTGCCAAAACTTCCGAAACGTTATTATCAAGACTAATGACTACATAACGATGTGTGATTCTAGAAAAATCCATTATATTACTTAATACTTTATCAATTTTTTCCTGTTTATACAAAAAATATTTAATGCCACTTTTTTGTTAAAAAAAATGTGTTTTATATTGTAAATGTCTATATGGTTATTATACACTATTAACGTTGCTATCCGTAATTCTATTGTCTTTTTTTTATATATTTTTTTATTATATAATTACAAAATTCAAGTAATAACAGGTTTATAAGTTAAAGTTCGTAGAAGATTAATTTTTATTGTTTGTTGACTATGAACAAATACGTTTACTTTTATTTTTAATATTTATTTTCCTTCGCAGATGTTGAAACGCCTATCTTATCCCTTATCTTGGGTGGAAGGTTTGACCGGTGAGGCAGGTCAAGGACCGCAAGGCTCCCAAAGTGACTCTTTACCATCTTCTGCTGATACACAAAACTCCACTTCTGTCTTCTCCAAAGTATTTAACAGGTACGACCTAATTTGTTATAATATCTAATTTGAAACTAAATTAATAAAGAAAAAAATAATGTTTTTAATCTGTGTGACTTGAAAATATTATTGTCTATTATTCTGCATATTACTTTTGTGAACATTTATTTTTTGATTGATATATATCATTTGGTATAAATGACACACAAAAAATGTACCCATTGCGTGTTACGATCCACTCTTGCCATTAACTAATTCACACAATTTGTATGTAAATAAGTAACATTGCAGATAATAACACGACATTGTTGCGAAACATTTACATCATTATCATTTACTGTTTAATGAACTCGATTATATTAAATGCATCATGTTTCACAATACCTACGTTTATTGTTCTCACGTACACCCAGGTTTATCCTAGTTTATAATTCACAATCCAATCCGTCACTTACTGCACACATGCATGTGGAAAAAAAAATAATAATGTTGCCATTCTAAATTTTTCCTTTGCTACCAATGGATGCTAACCGGGATGTGTACGACCATATACCGACTCCCTATTTTCATTGACTAGTTCGCCAATGAACCTAGTGGAGTTTGGAACGGGTTTGTTCCTGAGTAAAACCCCTTCGGAGGAGGCGCCTGATGTCCTGTCCGGGTACGTGCGCGCGCCGCAGATATCGATGTGCCAATCAGATCGTCTTGTGTGTTTGCCTTTGATGGCTACGTTTACTGTAAACCACTTTGACACGTTTATTTTTGTTTCTTTTTTAAACACTACTTACATTTGCGTATATCACGCAAATGTAAGACTTTATGATGTTTTTAAGTAATCTCAGCAATTAGTGAGTGTAATACATTTAAATGTAACAGTATATATTGTTTTGTTTAAATATTGGCAAAATTATAGCGTTTTGCACAACTTTTTAGAAAAAAAAAGAAAATTAAAAAATGAAAGTTCTGCCAGACCTGTACAGACTAAATGGAATGATTATAAGTCGTTTGAATTATATTTTTAGGTTTCTTTTATATTACATTGAGTGTAAAAAAGTTTTAAAATGATTTTTATAGTGTCAATGTGGTTTCATGTGTTTAGTCCCCTATTTGTACCACCTTTGTTGTTCTTAGGTCCCACCAAGTGTTTGTTACTTATTATTGTCTTGTGTACATTGGATTTTGGTTAATAATTTATATAGCATAATAATTAATTTGTTCTTGTTTTGTAATTGTTTGTTGTAGTCATTGTTATTATTTTTTTTCTCTAAGTATACACTAGTGTAATATCTTTTTTTATAAGCAAGGAGGAATAAAAACAACAATAATAATTTTGTTTATCAATTCAAAGATTTATATAGGCAAAGATCCTAATAGTATAATGATGATATGTTTTTATTTATTGATATAAAATATTCCTATGTCCTCCAAATGATTGGTTTGATTATTTAAAACCAAAGTCCAATCGATGCTTTAATCTATATAATATGTAAATTAACAGTTCAATGGCATGATGTATAAGTGTTAGGAAGTTAGAAACTATGAGGAATTAGACAGTTATATAGAAAGTATTGTTTATTACAATTATTATTGTTACTGCACTGGCGGTGTGCCGATCCGACACGCTTTTCTAGATTAGACCGAGCTATTGTTCTTGTCGATTTATTATTCCTTTGAATCTTTCTTCTCATAACCGACACATATTGCTTCAAAAGTATTTATGATCGTTTTGTTGATTTAAATCTTATAAATAAAATGATAAGTAATATGAGTCTGTTATATGCGCTACTTTTGTAATTCCTTGATGAATATTCTATTGGCTTCCTGTCGCTGTGGCGTGCCGTCCTGCGGCTTACCGCTAGGAATTAAGGAGATTAATGTCAGTTGTAAATCATCTTAGTACTAAATGTTGAGGTCTTCACTTGTGATTTGTATCATAATTCCACTCATCCACATACTACTGGCACCCTTTTTGATATTTATTACAGATTTAAGCATGTATAGTTTTGTAACGTGTACATTGAAAAATTTCAAAATTTGTTATTATTATAAAATTGACTTTTGCTTACAGGTGGCGAAATATATTGTAGTTTATAATAACTGTGATAAAATTGAGATATTACAAAATCTCAGTTAGTCAATATATTAATATTCTATGTATATACAGGCGGAGTTCCCTCGGAGGGTTCGGTCGCTCCCACGCCAAGCCGAGCAGCGCCACGCAACCGCGGCTCGACTATCGCAGCATGGTGTCTGTGGACGATATGCCTGATCTCTTCGCTTCATTCGATAGTAAGTATTGGAAAAGTACTTTGATATTATGTAGCAGTGATAACTCAACAACAATGTTTAATTTAATTTTCTGACATTATTATATTTATGAGCAAATTAAAATTAATATTTCATTTCCCCAAATGGGAATTGAACTCACAACCGACGCGTCATTGTCGTTTGAGCCATTGCGGAATTTGAAGATATATTTTGAAAATCGAAATTTCTATAATCGGTTCAAACAGTACTACTAAAAAGTGTTATAATATCCTAAAATTAATATAAAACCTACCTTTCAGAACTGATCCCACGCCCCGCGCGGCCCAGTGACGACCCGCCACTGTACCTGCGTCTGCGTATGGGCAAGCCGGCCGGCCGCCCTCTGCCGCGCTCCACGCCGCTCATGTCCTACGGCCGTAAGCGTATGAAGCCCGAGTATTGGTTTGGAATTCCACGTAATCGGTGAATATTACATTTTTTTAAACTCTTTTTTTGTACTTTCACGCTGTATCACGGTTGTAGGTAGTAGTTGTAGGTAAACTGAACGCGGCGTTCAGTTTCATTAATGAAATATTCTGGGATAATGAAATTATTAATATAGATAGTATAGATATAGTTTAAATTAGACTTATAGAATAGAATTTGCAAGTTGAGGTTTTAGTTTTAGTTTCGTTTACAGATTTTAACGGAAATATTTGATATTTAAGGTCTTTTAAAAGTGTATATATGTATATGTTGCTAAATGCGGAACTCACAATATGAATGATAGAGCAGAATAATAATGTGTATTTTAAAAGTATAATAACATTAAGTGTTGTATGCATAATTTATATATTTGTGATAACATACGCTGAGACAACTGCATCAGCAACAAACAGTTGGTCTAGAGATTATTATTAATTTTTTCTCGCTCCGTTGGGACAAAGTTCGATAATGAATTCCACCACTTGACACCCTATTTCGCGAATGCTAGCGGAAATCGCAAACCTGTATTGAATGCAGTATTATCTTCTATAGCTTTTAATACACGTGTTTTCTAAAATGACTAACAATTGAAATTCTTCCTAGCGTGGACGATCTATTCAAGTTCCTGACGCACTGGGTGCCCGAGCGGTACGGCCCGCTGCGTGACGTCACCGCGCACGGCTACGAGCTCATCGACAGCGACACCGAATGGGACGATGATGATGCCAAACCTGGACAGAAGGTAAGTTGGTTATATATCGAAAGTTGTATAAGTTTTATTGAGTAGACGCGACGGTTGTGGGTTCAATTCCCACTGGTATTAATATAACGATTAAAGAAAAATGTTAATTTGTAAATATAAAACACTTTTACTGTAATTACAAACTTGTTTACAATGTATTGAATTAAAATGTGTTCAACAATATTAGAATACTAATACTATTAAAACCACTTTCACAACTGAGATTGTTATGAAACTTCTATTTAGTTTTATAATATTTGATACTGTGAATTAGACGATATTAAATTGAGTCATTAAATAGTTCTCTGACCACTGCACGTGTGCGACGTGACTGGCTTCACGTAAGCTTGAATCTTATTCAAGCAAATGTTTTTGTTAAAATATTTTGTTTATTTGGTCAGAATAATTATTGTGTTAGTTCCCGTCATTTCGTGCATAATATCACTTTTTGGGTAGGAAATGAAGAAAAAGATAATTTTTAGGATTTCTCCGCATAGTGGAAAACACACGTGAACATATTCATTTTATGTACGTTAAATTAAATTAATATGAACATATAATTCATTAAAAAGGAATAAAATTTCATTATTATGTATAAAATCATGCTTTTGGAACTCTCATTGTTGATCCTTTCTTTTTTACAATTTATTAAGTGCCAATATTCTTATTAGATTATCATACTTTGGGATATCCCACTATAATTTTAGCTTCAACACCAGAAACTATTTTAATAAAGTACAGATATCATATAACGCGGACGGACAAGCTTGTAAATATAGTGTGTGACATATTAATATTTTTATCTCCCATCATCAGTCATCAAGATAAAAGAGTCTGTTTTACTATAATTACGTATAAACTACTATACGTTGTATATTAAACTGTACTTCTCCACACATTCGATAAGACATTTTAAGAGTGCAAAATACTCATTCCATAGATTAAACTCATTATATACCTACTATAATTAAGCGGATTTTTGTATGTGATTCATTTAAATACCTTTTACTCATATACAAACAAATATATTTTATATTAAAAAGTAGTGCCTAAACTCTACTTTTAAGCTACTATTCTATATCGTCCCATCTTATTAATATTATTTATATTATGGGATAATTTATATATATGAAATAATTTCAAACCTGTGTTCTTCATAAAATATTTATTATTTATGTCGCAAGCAATCCTTTTACATATAAAATATATTTCTCAGGAACGCTCCGGAAGCACTGGCGACGTGTCGGACATTACAAGAGAATCATGGGAGGTGAGTTGTTACATCTATAATAATCTATACTTTATACTTGTTTAATATTTTAATATTTGTATTTCACTCTAAAACAGCGCTTTCTAATACACACGGCGACAACGCAGTTACCTCACATCATGACGCAATACATGTTAAACACGTGGATCTAACATTTAATATCACTGAAAGACGGTATAAATATTATTAATCTACCAATTATCTTATAACTTCAAAATTAGAGACAAAAGTAATACTTATATTTTGTATTGTATAATTATATGTAAGAATGAATTATAGAGACTAATTAAACGAGATAACTTAATTGTCTCCGTATGACGACGACGGCATTACAATTAATTATTTAAAAAAAACTGAAACGGCAATAACGTAACAAAAACGATAATAGTTTATATATAACTATAAATTATAACATTTATTATAACTGTTATAAACATAATCGATGTTGTTAACTTTTAAGAGAACATTATTATCTATACGAAGACACGCTCATAACACATCAGCTACACTGGGTCAAGTTTTATTAAGTAAACATAACTCGGTGAAAAATCTTTTAACCTTCATTTAAATAAACGAAATAATCCATTTACTAGAATAAAATATGTTTATTTAACTACAATGCAAAATAATATAAGATTTGACCCTAACAATGTGCAAGAATACTAACGTAACTACAATTGCGCATAGCTGCTGAAGGCGCCGTATGTGAAAATATATTCTATAATGAAGAGCCAGGCCGAGGCCCTGGGAGACTCCCTCGGCGAGGAGCCCCAGCCTGAGGTACCCACGAGCTCTAACTGTCTGTCTGTTTGTGTTACCCACATAGTGACGAAACACCAAAAACATAGTGTCTTGCGGCTACTTCAAAGCAACAAAAAAAGTAGATCCCTGAATGTTCCTAGAGTTTGCACTGCATGTTTCTAACGACGGCCTAATACTAACGTGACTGGCGAAATTTTGTTTAAATTAAATTTATCTAACTTGTTTTGTAATCAGCGCTATTACTAATCTTAAAAAGGAAGATAGCCTCTTTCATTTACTATGCTAATCTTTATCTTTTATTGTTTACACTATGTGTCATATTTAATAGGTGTTTAAGTGAAACGAGGGGGAAATGTCGAGTCACGTTTAGTATGTGCAATCTTCTGTTGTAGAGTAAAATGTGCACCCATAGTGATTCATGTTATTGCACAAACCGTAGAGAAGATTTCGTATTTCGTATTTCCTATTCAACATTTATTAAGCTATCAAAGTTTCTATTTTATACGTATTCTGTAAGTGCTAATTTTCTTAAAATTAATTGAGTAGAGCCATTTTCGTTTTTTAATATTTCGAATTTTGACAGTATTTCAACAAGAAATTAACAATTATTATTTTAGTGAACATTCACCTATATATGATTCACAACATTGTTTATAAACTTACGCTGAGAAGGACATGCGACATAACAACAATCGCAAAAGGTTGCCGTTAAAAATAACGGACAATAAAGGCAATAAGTGCGATAGGTGCGTAGCGATTAAAGCGAAACTTTACATCATTTAATGCAATTAGTGATTTACCTTGAAGTTGTAAAATGAATATTACAATCATTAATTTTACATGGGACCCAGTATATACGCGATGGTTGTGGATTCAACTCCTATTCGAGAGAGAATTCCGCGGAAAGTGGGGAAAGAAATGAAAAACAGAGTGTCATAGCACAAGGTTCCCGGGATCCCTCTGCCTAACCTGGCGTGTGAAAATAAATCAAATTACACACAGTAAATGTAGTTATTGTAAAAATTTTATAGTGCCTTTTTTACACGTAAAACGACAAGAATTTACAGAAATTAATGGAACAGATCAAAAATTACAGTGCGAAATGTAACTCTTGCAGTACAATAGCGGGAATTGCAAACAATGGTCATCATGTAATACAGGCTCGAGTAATCATCTCTTGTTAGGTGCCAGCCGCGGCCGTTACACAATGATATTGTTGTACTCTGTGGTAGAGCTATCTACTATTAACAATTCTTTAAATTTAATGGAACCTTATGTATTATATATTAGGCTTTATATTTATATTTTTTTTAGGTACATGAAATGTTTATTTAGGCCAGTTATGGCGCTGGGGCACTAGTGTGTTACTGTAAACGCAACAGGTTGTGGGTTCGATTGCCACTCGAGAAAATTAAATACTTAATATTTTTACTTCTACGTTGAGTTCTGCCACTCAACAGCAAAGTGTCTTAACACTAGGGTCCCTACCCTGTCTCTGCCTTCTCTCTACGCATGTACAAGATACAGAGTGAAGCTCAAAAAAAAAATTATCTAACTTTTGAATTTCCAGCTAATGTCTCTACTTGCGTACCTATTTATTAAAGATGTAATCACACATGCGTTAGTATAGGTTTTTATCAATTAACGGTGATTATGACGTTATACAATAAGAAACTTGTTTCGTTTGTAATTATTATATTTGATACACTTATGATGCATACCGTTTGGCACGTCGCGTCACGTCGTCACGTTGTGCGGCACGTCAGAGCACATCATGCGGGCCGACCTTCTTTGCACCACAATTGGTATTTTTGTTATCACGCTTTATTAACTATGTAATAATTTTTCCTTTTACGTACCATTTACCTAATACTCATGAATGTACGTGTCAGTGTTTATTGTACACAGTACGCGTATTTGATTCTCGAATGTTTATAAGTTTGTTTCAAAAACAATCAAATTGTTTTCAGTTTCTCTCTGTATCCCGCATATAGCAGGGTAGGCAGAGTGAACCTAGTGTTGTCACACTCCGTTCCCCACTTTCCGGCGGCTTTTAGTTAACAAATTGCTTAGTATTTAGGTAAATTAACATTTCTATCTATAAAACTTGTTAATGTAGCCAAATTGGGGCATTTTTGACTGATATAATTCTGTGCATTTTTTATACAAATTATTATTACTAATGCAATAACACTTTATCACATTGAAAAATATTATCTTCTATCTATATATATAAAATCGAAAGGTCACTCACTCATCACGAAATCTCAGAAACTACACGGGCTAGGAATCTCAAATTTTGCATAGGAGTTACTTATAGAACGTAGATGCTCGCTAAGACGGGAATTTGCAATATTCGATTTCTAAGGGGTTGTTTTTCTAAACTTCGTTACTACAAATGCTAGGAGTCTCAAATTTTGCATAGACGTCACTAGGACGTAGTCATGGAGACAGAAATTAATAATAACATAGTTCACGCGGGTGAAACCGCGAGCGGGCCGCTAGTAATAAATATTTATATACATCCATTTTTTTTGCGTTTCAACTACGGCGAACTTGCTGTAACATATGTTTCACAATGTTAATACGTACAATGCTAACATTTTTGCAAATATTGTAAATTAAAACATATAGATTGTGTATTATTTTTTATTCAATATTATATTATTTTTTTACTTCTGACGTATTCGTGATTTTTGAACAAGACTCACAAATAATAATTTACGTAACTTTGACGCAATTCTTCAGTTCATTTGAATAAAACTCCGTCTCTAATTGAGTTTGCAATGCGCATTTATTTTTAAAGCGACTTTCTTTTATAATTTAGTATGTCACGCAACTAAAACTAATCATATAACAAATATACAAAAAAATATTATAAACATTGTTCAGTATGTCTATACCTGAATGTTAGCTTTACTCTGTATCCCGCACATAGCAGAGTAGGCATAGGGAACTTGGGAACCTAGTGTTAAGTTACTCTATTCGCGGTCCACACTTTTTTTCCGATTTTAAGCTAATGTGTTCAAAAGAATACGTTGTAATCGAAGATATAGATAGATAGACTCTTGCGTTAAATTTACCGCTTCCGTAAAATAACCGGATAACATTTGATATCCGGCTGTTGCGGTGTTGCCATTGTCAGTTGATTGAACATGGTAACCTTAGATGGTCTTGTAGGCTCAACATGATATGGGTGCGGGATAGACTGTGTCACGTTTTAATAATTAAAGAGAAGAAAATATTTACTTGGGGAACAGAATGTCTTAATACTAGTTTCTCTCTGTCTACCCCGCTGTGTGCGGGATTCAGCGTGAAACTGATTAAAAATATTTGCTTAAATTTATTATATTTTTAAATACGTACCTAAATTATAAAACATTTTAAAAAATGTTATTCATACAGATATTTAAAATCACATTTATATAAAACATTATTATCCTGACAAATAGTTTATTTCATATCATCCCGATGTTTAATGAGCCACTTGACAGAAGTATATTAGATAATAACGTGGAAATTCCGGATATGTATGACACTAATGCTTTTGGGAAATCTAATTCTGTTTCGCTACAATCCGATTGTATAATATTATACCTATTATCTCCATTCCAGTTATTCGTAAAATCTAACTACTTTGTAAATCTAATTGCTATATCTTAAAAATAAAATTGCAATTATGATCTTACATCTATTTATATAATAAATATATCTTAATATTTTAATGAAATTAATTAATTAATGGAAAATTTATATAACCAATAAATATAAATTTGATGTATCTGCATATTTTCCACTTTAAGACGACTATTTAAAGACCTCTAAACAAAATCAATTTGTTATAGGAAATCAACCTTGTCCTTCTTTCTGGGCTTATTCCGCTGTTTGTTTTCTATTTACGGATTTTAAATTTCCATTAATGATAGTAATATAAGGTAAATACTTGCAGCGATATGTTAAAATAATGAATGTTGTGTTATAGACCGCTCTCAAGTCTGAGTGAGATCTATCTTGAGAAGCTGTTTTCATTTATGAATTATATATCTATGTATGATACGGCATCTCAAGTCTAGTCTAGTTAANTCCAAATTTTACGTTTCTATCATTAGCGGTTACGGCTGTGCGTGCGTCTTACCTCAGTCAGTGAGGACAAGTCCTTTTATATATATAGATTATACCTATTATCTCCATTCCAGTTATTCGTAAAATATATCTACTTTGTAAATCAAATTGCTATATCTTAAAAATAAAATTGCAATAATGATCTTACATCTATTTACATAATAAATATATCTTAATATTTTAATGAAATTAATTATTTATCGGAAAATTTATATAACCAATAAATATAAATTTGATGTATCTGCATATTTTCCACTTTAAGACGACTATTTAAAGACCTTTAAACAAAATCAATTTGTAATAGGAAATCAGCCTTGTCCTTCTTCCTGGGCTTATTCCGCTGTTTGTTTTCTATTTACGGATTTTAAATTTCCATTAATGATAGTAATATAAGGTAAATACTTGCAGCGATATGTTAAAATAATGAATGTTGTGTTATAGACCGCTCTCAAGTCTGAGTGAGATCTATCTTGAGAAGCTGTTTTCATTTATGAATTATATATCTATGTATGATACGGCATCTCAAGTCTAGTCTAGTTAATATTTTTTATTGTATAATATGGTAGGTACCGGCACTAATTAGCGCGATAAAGACACACAACTAGGAAGCACAGGAGGCCATATTTTCATTCCTTTTAAAACGTGGGTTAACTGATCGTATCGTATTACGTCTGGCTGGAGCCACTTTACGACTACTGGAAAAATCGAGATATTTTATTATATTATTTTATTATATTATATGTTATATTTCTGGTTTGATTTATATATGATATCAAAATGATTTTTATAATTTAGATACTTGTAAAGTTTTTAATGAAAATATATTTTCGTTAATACCAATAAGTACTTATTTTCGCAAAATGGAGTCTAGCATAACAGTAGATGATGAATAGCTTAATGTTGTATCCCACATATAACATTGGAAACCTAGTGTTAAGACACTCCGTTCTCTACTTTCTGCCAAATTCGAGTGACGCATATAAGAAATAAAATATTAAATAATTTCCCTGACTGCGAATCGAACCAACAACCGTCACGTTTACGGTCGCACGCTTGTGACACTATGCATGCGGCCTAATTGTAATTATCTATTAAAAAATAAAATATCACAGTATTCATAAATATTTAAAGATTTTTTGACCTTTTGTATTGCCTAATGTAAGTTATTTTTATATAATTTATATTCAACAAACATCTTGATTCGTTCACTTATTATTTATTTGATATTATGCTGAATAAATTGTTGATTTACATATTATCTTCTTATCCCCAATAACAAATATCAATTAGGAGATGTTGGGACCAGTGTTGTAATCGCAAATCTTATCTATCTTTAGAGATAGATATATATAATCTATCTTTATAAATTGTCAGTATGTCGTGAACACAGGGCCAAGTATTTTTCCTTAAGAGCTATATGAATATTATATTACCTCATGTTTCTGTATAAGTAGTGTTAAAAATATTAACCCGTTAAGAATGTACGCAGAAGATTATGAAGTCGTACAGTGTAAAGATTCTTCACGATATTAGGGTTGTCGGGTTGCACTTTTTCTGGAGCAGGTGTCTTTAACCTCTTGGTGTAAATATTTAATGTTTCATATATACATTTTAAGAATATTTTGCTTCGTAAATTGCAAAAGTAATTCTGCTCTACATATACATTTAAAAAAATGAAATCAGCTTCACGCTGAATCACACACACAGCAGGGTAGGCAGAAACGGGAGTGTTTTTTGTTGCCCACTTTCCGCCGAATTCTGGAGCCATTGCCTGTTGAGTGGCAGAACTCAACGCCGCGCTTTGCCTCGAGACCAGAGGAAGAAATGGAAATGTACATTTTAAATAAAAAAAATATTTCTTCAATGGAGATTGAACCCACAGTCATCGTTTTAATATTGTGTGCCCCTGCGCCACGACTGGCCTCGTATACATTCATTAATTTAATTGGGTGAAGTAGTAATTATCTAGTCGTTTCTTATTTGCTAATTGTCGTTCGCCTCCTGAATGGGGTAAATACATATGAAGTGCCAATAGATTATATTCTTTATCTCGACTCTTACTTGATCCACATACAATTGTAACGTATACGAGTTTATCGAACGAGCAATAAATCGTATGGAAGCTGTTATCCTCGGGCTAACTTATTGCTTTATGTTAAAATATAGAAAAAGGAATTTTTCAATATGTATGATGTCGGAGAGATTTCCTAGTGTACCGTTTTATCTCTAGTTATAATTCTAGTTTAAGTAACAGATAAATATGAAATAATATTTTTAAAAAAAATAAAATAAAATTACAGACCTGTCTATAGTGTTTAGTTTAAATGTATTAAAAAAGTATCGTTTTAAAAAATAATTAGTTCAAGAAAGAACTATTATTATATTTAATTTACCGTTCTTAAAAATACATATCTTACCTCCTATAAGAGTAAAGTTCATTTAAATTCCTTTTTAATTAATAAGGTACGTTTGTTATTTATGATGGAGTTAAACATAAATTTATAAAAATATTTTCACAAGTAGGAATACGACGATGTCGTCTACTTGCGAACGTGAATTGCATCATGTATTTTTATTTTTATGAATAAAACATTTTCGTTAACATAACGAACTAAAATCTTGTGAAATAAATCTTTTGTACACAAGTAGGTAAAATATTACCGTCGCAGTTGATGAACCTCTTTATCTTTATTATGAATTGAATTTACTTTAATTGAAGTAGGTATCTAATAATATCTGTGATGTTTTCCGATTTTAGTGTTAATTATTTAACATATTTTTTTTCTTATAAAATATATTATATATTCGTATGAGTAACGTCCGGCTAAGTTAGTATGCGAGCTAACAACACCGTAATGCAAGCTGGGTCACTCGTTGTTTTTATATATTTAACAAAAGCAGTTTCAATGCCAGTACCTGCACTCTTACTACCCTTCTACTTAAATTGACACGGTTCTTTCGATATTAAAATATTAATCCAAAAAAATATATATTAGTTCTACATTTCACTCGTGACATGAAAACAAGTATGTTTAGGTATTCAGGTACATATGTATAATATGCAACTACATCTTTAATCGTTTGAACCTCGGGATTCGTTGTCTAATTTTAAAATTGCTATAAACACAGTGCTAAAACTGGCGGACAGTTTTTGTCGCGAGTGCGTCGGGGTCGGCCGGCTCGTTGTTACTTGTGGCTGACGCGGTCCTTTCTTTAGACTCTAGCTACTAGCTGCAGCTACTAGCCAGCTAGTCCCCCAGCAGCGCGGCACCGCTGTGGTCGTCTGCTCGTCGGTTGCTTTACGAATACTCTCGAAACTTGTCAATTAAAGCGACGCACACGCTCATCAACGCAATTGCAGTGGACGATTTCCGTCAATATTGTACTTTTAACGGGCTAAAGTACAACCTCGCACGTAACAGTATCGTCTCTCTATAAGTCGACTAACATTCGTCACGAATACCTGCCCAACTATTAACCAAGTTTGTGAACCACGTAGGTACGAAGATTTTGTAGGCAATTTGTATAGGAAATTGGTGGACAGTGCGTGCCGTGTTGTTGTTTTTACACATGTTCTGGTCCAGCGTGTGCCAAGTCAAGCAACACGTTGTTGAATGTTGATGTGGATTGTGGATAAACTCGTTTCGCACAAATGCAGACTATGAAATGGATAGAAATGGTGCGCCTCGGTCCTACGTCACCGGAAAGGTCTGCCACTTTCGACAGTGATAAGGTGAGAGTGCGTTAGGTGTAGACAAATTAATGGTTGAAATATTATGTTTTATTTTTATTATTGTTTTTTTTGTTATAAAAAGTTAAACTGGATAAGCGCGATTTGTTATTTCTACGTCATCGTCTCACTGACATATCTCAGTACAAAAAATCTTATATGGCATGCCTTATATGTGAGTACCTAATCGTCACACCTACACGTTTGTGTTTATAATATATACAATATGTGGCTATTTTTGTTATGTCATATCTGAAATTTTATTACTCTCATATAAGTAATAATAAAATCAATTACGATTATTAGATTAAATCGAACAAAGGCAAAAAATTAAATACTTTGAACGATAACTTTAAAGAGTTACCATTAAGACGCGAGAAATAATAATGTTGAAAACGTATATATTTATAAATACATACACATTCTATATACAATTTATACATTAAGAACATTAAAACATAGTTAATGTTTATAATTAGAAGTAAATATAGTTTTGTATAATAAATCTTTTTATTTTTTTAATTATAACTGTGGTATTCGATCAAACTTATAAATTTATAAAATGGTACTTGTGTTGTTAAATAAACATTTCCTGCTTTATGTGCTTTAACCTTAAAATTATATCCGCTTAGTACGTGATAGGTCGATTCATTAAATATATAAGAAAAAAGATACCTACCTACTATACTTCTTAAATGTGTGTTGCTTCAACCTTTATACTATACGAGTACATAAAAGTTGAACCTAGTATAAACAAACTGCTTGTTTTATTAGCAAATTCTAAAAATATGTATGAAATTTTACGATAAAATATAATTATATAAATATTAAAAAATAAACATTAATTTTAATAGTGTAATAAAAATGTCAAACCTATAGTTAAATATTTTCTAGTTTTTTAGAGATTAAGTGAAACTTATATAAATATAAATAAATATAAATCCAAAATTTGATAACAATAAAAATATATTTCTAATTTAAATCCCATAATATAACATCGAAGTAATGCTCTATTGTGCGGAAAGAGCGTTAACCTTATATATATTGCTTAGGAATAGGTAAAAAATATATTGATATTTCTTACAAGACGTGACACTTAAATCTTTCTTAGTAACTCTACAGATTATTTTTTTTGTATAACTTTAAATATTAACTCCACAAGCCTAATTATATAGGTTATCTGTAAACATTTATAAAACAATTTAATTCTTTATAATAAATTTGAATACTATAAATGAGTGGCCAATCGTGGCGAACAGGTTGGTGGGTTTGATTCCTATCCGATGAAATGAAGTATAATAATATTCTGAAAATATAATTAATGAAATATTGTATTTTCATTTCTTTGCTGTGGTATAGAGGCGTTAAGTTACGCCACTGAGTTACGAGAAAAGTTTTTTAAAGGGAACAAAGTTTCTTAGTATTAGGTTCGTGAATAAATGAGTTAAAGTAAATATTAATGCATAAATTTAAATTTAAATTGACGTATTTATAAAGTCGCACATTACACTTTACATATTAGTACTGACGTAGTTCGTTTATATCTTTCGTTTTCAATGTTTATGTTGAACCTAGTTATAATATGTCCAAGTGTTCTTTTTATTTACTTTAAATACTTATATTGTTTTAATATTATAATCCTTTTATTGCCTTTATATCGTTTTAATGTAAACACATTGCGATATAGTCGTCATAAGATAAATAAAATTTCTTTTAGTCTGAAGTCGTACTAAACATTTCGTGGGCAACAGTTGTTTGTGTCTGAAGTCTATAAATTAAAAAAAAATTGTCTGTGAATTTGTGAATTATTACTCCAAATGTTACGAAAACTAGTGCAGAGAGTAATTAAACATGTACGGAAAGGAAAAAATAGAGCTTTCAAAGCAGTCGTCAAAAGGGACTCCATACATTCGATATGTCGTAGAGGAACATTACATAGTATTTGCGAGGTAAGGGATGGGTACAAATGAGTTTCACGCTGTATCCCGCACAGGGGACACGAGGGAACCTGGGCATCTAGTGTTAAGATATCCGTTCGAATTAAGACACTTGAAATAAGGATTCTCAATTATTGAAAAATATGATATTTACTTGTAGATAAATGAAAGTAAAGGAGAGTTATTTTAAGACCAATATTGTGTTACAAATTTTACATTTCATAAATAAAAAGGTTTAACATTCTAAGCAGCATGGCAATTGTTCATTCTATTTAGAATACTTTTAGATTGTTAACGACAATTTTAAATATAGTTTTTGTTGGCCTTTTCACAATATTCTTACTTTTTACTTTAAAACCTGTATTTATAAATCGCTATTAACTCTGAGATTGATTTTGAGATGCCGTTTTCATACATACATATATAAATTTAAGAATGAAAACGGCATCTCAAGATCGACTTCAGAGTTGAGAGCGATTTTTAAATACGGGCCCAAGTAGAGCGCACGCGCGCCCTCGCCTCACTGGATGTTGTATGTGAAATGTAGATGTCGGGAATGCATCATCTCATTAGTAATAATCAATCTATCATTACTGTCATTAAGCATTTTATTTCAATTAATATCAGGTGCGCGCACATCCGGGGAACGAGCCACTTCCTCTTTAGTGCATGGTGCACAATGCACATATCCATATCTTGTGATAAAAATATCTATAAATTTTACATTATCTTAAGTCGTAGTATGTATAATAAAATTACCAGTTTCCTTTACTTGGCAACCAACTAGCAAAGAATGTCATTCTCCCATATTATATGTTTCATTTTCTTTATTTCGTTATAAGATTGTATATTAATTGGCTGACAATTTATACTGTAGCAATATGAGGTAAATATAAATATTATATACCTGTTTACAATTTCATTTTTTATTGCACAAAAATATCATCCAATAATATTTTGAAACTGGTTCATTTAGAGCACCTGACAGCCGGCTACTTGTTGTTGTGAGGCAACCAACATACGTAGGTACTTATACCTGCAGCTGATTTGTTTTACTTTTAAGTCTTTAAATTAACATAAGTAATGCAATATTAATACTAGCAACTCGAGGTTTGCACTTATTCTTGTGTTTCCACAAACCTGTATTGTATATGGTTGATATAAATATAATTTTGTGTATAGGTGCTGTCGATGAGCGATGAACTACGGCGCGCTCTGTACTCTTCGGGCGCGTCTGTTGACATGGAGTTCTCGCCACCTGACCTCATCGGACCTTCCGAGATATTCACCATGGAGCATAGGTAAACTATAAGTTTTCTTAAATAAAAACCTTAATTAAAAACTGCCACAGATAATTTAAATTATTTAAATACTTAAATGCGCAACAAATTGACATTAATGTTAATTTTTACTGTAATTAGCTAACTGACTATGATATAATGGAGTGGTGCAAAAATATAACGGTATAAATAGTACAGCGTATTGCTAAATATTACAGATAAGTATGACAAGTATCGTTTATTTATTTATTTAAATAAATAAATTTGTTTACATACCTTTTGAGGCCAGTAGTAGCGTAGGAGAACAAATGTGACTGTAAACGAGACTGGTTGTGGGTTCGATCCTAACTCCAAATATTTATTTATATTTATTTTCTCGAGTGAGGATCCAATACATTACTGCGATGTGGTGTCGCCAAGCGCGGCGTTGAGTTCCGTTAGTCAACAAGCAGTGCCTACAGAATTTGGTCACGGAAAGAGGAACGGACTGTCTTAATACTAGGTTCCCTTTGTCTATCCTCCTGTGTCGGGATTTTGCAATTGATTTATATAGAACTGTAGAGCGTATACATATTAACGTAAGTAGTACGTGGCAATATTAATATAGGTGATATTTATAAGATACATTATAAACAAATAGTTTTCCGTCTTGTAATTATTAGCATATGAATTAGAAATAAACATTGTTAACTGCATTGACATCACCGAGACCTGTTTGTTGAACTAATGATTACATACACTTTGTTTTATACTCTATATTGAAAATAAAATATTGAAAAAAACAATTTCTTTAATGCGATTAATTAACAAATTGAATGTAAAATATTCTGTAATTAACTTGTCTGTAATTTGCTTGCGTTATGTATAATAGGTAGATAGTAAATAAATATCTATTAGATACTTTTTAGGTAATTATTTTATATTAACAAAAAATATATAGCTATCAAACATTTAATTAAGAATACAAATTTTTGCCAGGTGACTTACAGGTAATTATCAAAATCATGGAAATTGACTATTATAAAATATTTTTTCTTACGAAAACTTACGTACATTAAAAATTTCTTATCTACAATCTCAGTTGCTCAACAAAAATTCCTGGGATGCAATATAAAACAGTCGTTTGTTTTGTGTTGTAAAGAAATTCTGTGAATTTTCCTTCTCGAATTGTGATACGCTACGTAATATGAGTTTTTATGAATATTATAAAAACAACTATTAAAAATACAAGTATCGTGTTTTAAACTCTTTATTGTTTTTGGCAATTAACTAAAATCGATACAAACAGGCATGGGGAAGGCCTATGTCCAACAGTGGACAAAAGATGGCGGTTGCTAATGATGATGATAATGATACAAACAGGGAGAAACTGGAAACCTAGTGTTAAGGCATTTCCGAGATCTACTTTCCCCCAAATTTTGGAAGCATTGCGTGTTGAGTGGTGGAACTCGGCACCACGGTTTGTCTCGCCGTTACTAGAGCGAGGAAGTGAAAATATTAAATATTTAATTTCCTCAGATGGGAATCGAACCCACAACCAGCCGCACGCTCGGCACAAGCGCACCTGGTTTAATTATTTATTTACAATATTCATGGTATATTTTTTTAATTTCCAGAGAAAAGCTATGCACGGTGCTACCAGCGCGCGCGCAGGGCTACATGTGGTCGCTTGCGTTCAGCACCAGCCAGCACGGCTTCTCCCTCGCCTCCATGTACCGGAAGATGCAGCGCGTCGACACGCCCGTGCTGCTCGTCATACAGGACACTGATAATAATGTAAGCGTTTTGAATTACTAGACATTGAATAAATAAAGTGATGTATCGTAACTTTACTTCTTACGGATTTTAGTGCAGTTTTCACTAATAGGCTGAGTGGCATGAGAGGAATATCGTTTACATTATATTAGAGTTAATCTTAGAAGTTTAAAGATATTTAAACGTTATATCGTAAAAAAATACGTATTTTGTAGCATAAAGAGCTTGGAGATTGAATAAATTTCTGTACGAGTTTTACAATCCAATAATTCAGATTAATAAATCTTATCGTATTAAGGCTATCTCACTGTGGCATTGTGACGTCACGCTACGTCATAATTAAGCTTAAGCAGATTACTAAAACCGTATGAATTCTCGTTACGATAATTGTTACCTCATCATTTTATTAGTGTAAGTAGAGTTGTCCTAGAATTATAAATTAATTGTTGTTTACAATGAGAAACAGATAATAAATAAGTAAGTGTGAATTACTTTTACTTATTGAAGTAATCTTTCGGTATTAAATATTTTTTTATTATAATATGAACTTGAACAGTTTTATTCATCATTTTCTCAATTATGCTTTCTAATTAATTAAAATACGGGTTTATATTCTTTCATCGAGGGTTAGGTACACGAGATTGACATAAAAGTCGAATATTGGATGATGACACACTTTGCCACGCTACACGTGGCCACTCAGTTTATTTCTCTAGTTATAACCTTCAGTTATTGTACCAAATTATAATAAACTTTAAAAACTTTTATACGGCCATATTTATATCTAAATTATTTGTAACTTTTAAATTATTTATAAGATTTTTTATAATTTACAACCACGTGCTCATATTTTAAGCGTGTGCACATCTTGTTAAACAACTTTTATATTTTTAATTAACATAATTTTCTGTTCTTTATTATATTGAGGTCATTGAAATAAATAATATGAAGGTTAATGCTATCGTTCTGTTTCACTATATGATAAGATTTAAGACTTATTTAATTTAACGGTTCAATGAATCGAGCAGAATAGAGATGTTTTACATTTCTTCAAATATTCATAATTATAAACAATATTCAATAATTGATAAATTAAATGCAACATTGTTTTAATTTTCTATTGCTGTTATTAAAACATTTAATAAAACAAATCAACACTTAATTAATTTCAACTTTTCTTCTATCACTAATTTAATTTAATTAATTAATTGTCATTAATTGTGTTGTACCTACTTAGTTGTTTTTTTAATTACAATCTAAGTGATTACAAAGTAATTGTACTCGTATGTCTGAGTAGTTTTACGTTTTTTTCTTTTTTAAGTATGGAGAAGGAGAAGCACTTCAAAAATATTTTAAAAAAATGATTGACAATAATAATTCATTTATGTTATAATCCAATTTATTCATATTAAAGTAGGACATAGTTCCAAAATGAATACATCTATATTCGGTTCGAATGAATGAAATTTATTGTTTCAAAATTTGACCCACTAGTACTTAAATTTTAAAATATGTAACTCTAACATTATAAAATAAAGATCATATAATGTCTTCGGACAGTATTAAAGAGGTAAACGGAGTGTCGTTAAACTAGGGTTCTTCGCCTACCCTGCATTATGCGGGATAAAACGTGAGGTTGAAAAACAAAAGAAATTAAATGTAACATTAACATTTACAGGTATTTGGTGCCCTGACCTCATGCGCTCTACGGCCTTCCGAGCATTTCTACGGTACAGGTGAATCCCTCCTGTTCTCCTTCCAACGCGTGGATGAACGCCGCGCGTCGCAGATCTCGCCTGATGACTCCACACATAAAGACGATAAAGAAGAGAAGAAAGAAGATCAAGATGGTAAGATTTTATTTTCTCTTGTTTTTCTTAATTTAGATAATGGATTAAAATAAGTACAAAGAAATTTATGAGGCCAGTCGTGGCGGAGGGACACAAAGTGTGACTGTAAACGCAACAGATTGTGGGTTCGCTTCCCACTCGGGGAAAAAAAATATTTATTATTTCCATCTTCGTCGGTCTGATGTCGAGGCAAAGCGCGGCGTTGAGATCTGCTACTCAACACACAATGTCTCCAGAATTTGGCGAAAAATGGAGAACGAAGTGCTGTGAAGCTGTGCGGGGAATACAGTCAAGGAGATTACAAGTCAAGACTTTCTGCAAACAAATATTAGACATTTGGCTTAAAATTGAATTAAAACCTTTTGTTTGACCGACATAACTGTTACTACCGATCTACGTATAGAAATTCTTTAATATGATTATAATTTATCATTTTAGACCAACAAGCACCGGTTAAAACAAAATTCAAGTATTGGGGCTGGACCGGCGACAACATGTACTTTATCCGAGGCAGCAATGATAATATTTCTATAGGCGCTGGAGAGTGAGTATTTTGTTATATAATTATGTTTGTTGAAAAGTATGTATATTATATATTTTGTATAGTAACGATCAATGTTTCAGTGTATTATTTTATTTTGAACAACCAAAACAATAATTTCGTAACATTTATCCAGTGGGAAGTTCGGTATTTGGCTCGATGGCGACCTGTACCTGGGGCGCACGCAACGCTGCACCACTTACGGCAACGAGCCGCTCACCACCCGCGAGGACTTCATCGTCAAAATCATGGAGTGCTGGACCTTCATCTGAACTCCTCAGGCCCCCCCTGAGGCCCCCTAGACTATAGCTATGATATTTGCTACGATTTGACACTTTACGCACTCGCCGTTTAGTTCTAGTCACATGTACTGAGATCTTCGTATACCGACCAACGTCTCGGTGTACGTCGAAGCGAGCGGGTGCACCCAAACTAGTCAATTGTCGTTCGTAGGTGAGTTGCCGCCCCCCGTAGCGACAACGGTCACGTGTCAATTCTATTAAAACTGTTGTTAAGGAACATTTAATAATAAAATAAATAAAAATACACAATATACTTTAAAAAGCATATTTGTAACGATCGATTAATTATTCATCATGTAATGTTACGTAGACGTTTGTATTAACGAATTAAAAAAAAAGTAAAAAGTTTGTATTATTAATAAAACGAACAATTGTGTTTAGCTGCCGTCTATTGGTGTTGCCCAGTTATCGATGTTTAATATGTAATCGCCATTTATTTTTGCATAGCTCGAGTAATCAAAGTTTCAGTATAAACTCCCATATTCACTTATTATATTTGGTTATGTTATTTAGTGTACACGTTTTCATTGTCGTGTCTGTATTTTAGTTTGTAATGTTAAGTTAGTGAGCATAATTTATATAATTTCACTGTGATTTGATTATTATGGTTGCATCTTATTATGTTGAAGAGTTATTATTAATTTGTGACTGTTTTAATAACTTTGTATTTAGTTGACCCGATCCCGATTGATTATATTTTATTATCACTATAAACGTTAGTGAAGATGTATATTAGGCAAGTACATTCGACATTATGCAATTATATATATTTGTTGATTAAACAAAGCATAAAAATATTTTACGATGTAATGCTTCAGTACAGAAACGAGTAGCCGATACAATATAATATTATTAATTAGTAAAAAAAATATGAAAAAAAAAATAGTTACTTAGAGCTTGATGAGTGTAATCGTCATTGTGCTTAGTAATTGTGTCACTTAGCATGATGTTACTCAGATTTTATCTGGTCGTATTGTTATTTATTATATTAAATATATTTTAGTGTATTAAACATACGACAGGCGCCGGTGGCCGTTGAGATTGGCGTTTGGTGAATACAAACGCAAGATGGCGTCACTCGAGGTATTTATTAAGGAAATGTAAAAAGTGCAATATTATATGCGTTTCATTACTGTCATTTGTATTCACCGCGCACGCTCGACGGCATCATAACAAGGCCAGTAGTAAGTGCGTTAAATATAAAGAGAAATATTCAATATCATACCGATGAAACAGTATTTATTGTGATTATTACTAACTAATACTTCTGTTGCTTAGTGATCGTGAAGGTTATCGATTTATCAAAAGTAATAGATGTTTGAATTGTCCTCAATATTCCTGTTGAAATATGTACACACTATTATTGCTATGAGATTACTATGAAATATATTTTTGTGAATAAATTCGCAAGCATTCAACTATTTAATTAAAGAAAAATTAGTAGAAGCAAATTATTTATAATGAAAATCGCAGTTTGTCTGTCCAAGGAACATAATATTGTTATTGTTTGTCATCAGACAGTAGGAGTGGAAATTAGTTTACAGATACTATTTATTGGCATAATTAAATGTTAAAAATATAAATAATCACTTATGACTTGTTGAGTAGCAGTGAGATGTTTAATATTTATTTAATGTGTTATAATTTCAATGATTCAATTGAAGCTGTAGACATATTGCGTTCTGGTGATCTATTATGTAATTTTAAGTTGTTAAAATGTAAATCAAGCCATAATAACTGAGAATATATTATTTTGAAGAAAACCTCTATGTTTTATTTTTACAACCTTTAATCTTGCTGAGCTTAAATATGAAAATGTATCATTTATTTAAATTGTTTCAATAATTCAAAAAACTTAAGTGATTGTGTCAATAGGAATTATTATATCTTCTATAATTGTGATTGTTTCTATGTCTGTCCCTATTCCCATAGCGGTCATACGGCCTTCCTCGGTTCCTGTTGTCAAATCTGCGTCCAGAATTGAATGTCCGCCAATTTTCCACAATTGGTGGAGTGGATGGTTCTCTATTAAAAACTTTCATAAATTCCTCATCTTTTTCAGTGAATCTATCTTTTAACTTTTCTTCACATTTTGCTAGAAAGTCGATATCTTTTTCGGAAAGTTCATTACTAGCCATTGCTATATATTATTGTGTTCTAAATAATTGAGAAACCTGAAACAAACATTCAATAAGTATATAAAATTTGAATAATTTAATGTTGGTTTGCAACAAGTATTTGGATACTATTTTAGTATATGGCCTATTTGGTTGATTTTAATGAATTAACATTTTATTTGGCGAAAGTATGGAATTCTTAATGAATTATTAATGTTTAGTTTATTAAAGACCTACTTGAAAGTAAACTTACAAACCCATACAAACAGGTAATTACTACTACTACTACTAAGTAATAAATTAGTACTATGATTATTTTGATCATGAGTGTAAAATATATCTATAATATATCTATATTGTATGTAACTGAAAACATTCTTCATTGGAGGGTTATATGAATTTGTAAGTAATAACAAGTTAAAATCTAAACATTACAAATTATTAATAATAAGTAAAATTATAAATTAGTGATAAAACAAAAATGTGAACAATGTTACCTCAAAGCTTTGAAAATGAAGAAATACATATATCTATGTCATAAAATAACGACTTAAATGGAAAATAATTCTTACTGTTCGTAAATGTGTAAACTTTTATTATTATATGACCTCAATTAAGTACCACGATTCACGAAACGAAAGAGCAGTGAAAAAAAAAAGTTTCTTACTTTCTTGTCGAAAACAATATGTCAAATCAAATCTTAAAATAAAATGTAAAACCAATCCATTATTATTTGACTGGAGACCTTGCTGGAGACCAAGGAACATATACTGCTGGAGAGTTGGAGATTGATATTATTCGGCTGTCATAGAATATATTTACTCAGCTTTGGTTGACTGTTGACAGAATATAGATAGAAGAATCATCAATCAGTATTCAGCCGTCAAAATGAATCTAAAGTAACAGATTATTTATTTATACTTATGTATTTTATTATATAGAATCAAATAAATTAAAGTTTAATTATAGGAAATAAATTATATATTTAAAAAATAAATTAAAATAAAATTGCTAACGATAGGTTTAATATATATAATTTTCATCACACAACATTAACCTTTATTTTCTAGGTAAAAACAAGGCGCAACATTTTTTTTATTTGCTAAGATCGCGCGCATTTGCTACTGTCAAAGTTGTTTATTGTTAGGTTAATAATTATAAAGTGTAATTTCAATATAAAATTTTAGTAAATAAAACATAAAATAACACGATGCCGTTACATTTAAGTGCTTGCTAACAAAATAAAATACTTTCAATAAAACCCTCTAGATTTATGTTATGGCTGTCAGAAAGTACGCGAATATTTGAGTCTTAAGATTTTTGCATAATGGTCTCACACAATGTATGAAGATGATAACATTATTTCTACTCCTAAGCGATATGCATTGAGTGAAGTTACAAATGCCAGTAGCTATGTATCTCCAACTGCTAACCTTAAGTTACTAACTAATGTAGCTCTTCAATATCCCACGCCGCCTCCAAGCACGGCGCACAGAAAAGAAAAGTCCCTCCAAATACTATGTGATAAGTAAGTAAAGTCAAGAGATGAGATAATTTTATTTAATATTTTAAGTGGTTCTTGCTAAAAAAACTCTTTTTTTTAGATTTCTTAATCTTTACCCACTGCAAGGAAATGGTACAGTAGAAATACAGCTGGACAGCACTGCAGCTCGGTTAGGAGTCGAAAAACGAAGAATGTATGACATTATAAATATTTTAGAGGCCATGCAATGTGCAGTTCATAAAAGAAAAAATACATACTTATGGCATGGTGGATCTAGGCTAAACTCATTTTTAAAAATGTTAAAGAAACAGGGAGAAAATTTAAGACTATCTGAAGCTCTCAAAGGAAAAGCTCCTAAACCACCAGCACCAAAACACAAGACTTTAGGAGTTTTAGCACAAAGATTTTTGATGCTCTTTTTAGTGGAACCTCCTGTAAGTTTTTCTATTATTCATATTTTTTTATTGTTTATTTATGAAAACATTTTAAAATTATTGTTTCTTTCAGAATACTTTAATAAACTTAGAAATGGCAGTAAGTGTACTTATAGACACATCAAATAAAAACAAAACTAATTTATCACCTGAGCAGCTGGACAGACAACACAAGTCTAAAGTGAGGAGATTGTATGACATTGCAAATGTATTTATTTCAATTGGTCTCATAGAAAAAGTTTCAGGTAATTTAATATTAAAAAAGCCAGTATTTAAGTATATTGGACCATTTAAGATGAAAAAATCTGAAAAGATTGTCTTGCACACACCGTCTCCGATTACACCACTATCAGTCATAGCAACAGCTCAGCAAATGACACCATGTCATGTGTACTCAGGGAAGTCTAAAAGAAAACTAGAGTTTACTACGCCAAATGTATGCATGGAAAAATTTGGCTTGACCACCCCACCACATACACCATCACACAAGTGGGATGAAATCCTACATGTGGCTGATATGGAACTCAATAGAATCAACAATGGCATTATTGTGTAATTTTTTTTATTTATATTATGTCCACAAAAATTTTATGCTCATATATTATACTAATACAATGACAATTCAAAAGTTTGCATTTTTTAGATCCATGTTTTTAAAAAAAAATATATTAAATGTTAGTAGGCTTTTTATGGTTTTAGATCTCGACTACAGAAATTAATTAATTTTTTATCTTCTTATAAATATGATTTTGTGAAAGTTTGGGTGTTGTGAAACTAGCAACAATATTTATGTGTTAAAAATATACTTGCCATTCATATTTATTATCGGCAATTTTGCAAAATTAAGTCTGAATTAATGTGTATATAAGTGGACTTGACTGAACATGTTTATTTAAGTCAAATATTTGTGTAATTGTCTTCCAGGGGATATTTAAAGAAATATCTTATGACTATTATATTATAAGTGAATGAAATATTTTCTTTATATTATATAAATTTTATTATATGTTGCTGAACACAGAGGTTTATCTTTGTCACAGACAGTATAGTGCAATTAACATAATGTTATTGTAATTCTAAGAATTATATAAAAATACTAATACTATTAATTTCCTAATATATTTAAATTAAGACATATTTTAAATATTCATTATATTGATACTTCACTGTAAAAAGGTTGTAATGATATTCAAATTAATTTAAAAAGGGTTTCTCTTTTTTATTATATTATTTTTTATATTAATTTGCATTTAGTAATACAGAAAGAAATTATATGTACATATTTACAAAATTTTTCAGCAGGGAGTATGTTATATTGGTCACTAAATTTTAACGTGATAAAATATTAATATAACTAAGGTTTTAAAAAAAAATAGAACAAATAAATATGGTGGGTGACAGACAAGTAATACATTGCCCCTGGGAGCCGTAGGACTGATAGTCACCAGAAATTTTATAAGAAATACTTATTATTGTTTCCTTAGCCTCTGTCGTGATTTTTATTATATCAATGTTAGTACATATTGACAAAAATTGAAGAAAACTTTGCATTTAAAACATGTCAGCTTTGATAGATTTTATGAATTATATATCAAAGTTGCTTTTATTATATACTATATTAAGTTACATGTATACAAAATAATACATTATTGGATTTTATAAATGAATTTTCATTTTCCATATTATTTCAATATTATTCATTCTATTATTATATAATATACATGTAGGTCTGGCAAATATTGCCCTGCCTAGAAAGGAAGGATTACAATATAAATAGAATTTTATATCATTATTTTTTTTGCTTATCAGCTTTCATTCTATATGTCGGCGCCGACCATGGGTTTAGGACCATATGTATAAGGATTATTTTATTTTTGGAGCGAGCAACCAATCACAAAAATGCAAATGCAAATATAATATATGCATACATCATATTCACTTCATTTTTACCTTCTAACGGGACAGTTCTCCACACAGCACTACTCACCAAAATTCCATTAAGCAGCCACACGCTTATCAATCTTCACACGACGCCTAATATTATCAAACAAGATGATGTACTAGAAGAAGTGTCTTCTTGTTATTATTTGTTTCGTTTTTTTATTTCTTTTTTGTTTGTCTCGGACGCTAAATAACTTTTAAAAATGCTAGTGGAAACATAATAACTAACTTCATGATATAATATATTGGTTTGGATAATCATTTATTGCAGATAATCAAACAAGAATTGAATTGTAATTACAATTTATTTAGATATTAAATAAAAACAAAAAATAATTGTAAGTTATTATTACTGCATTATAGACTAAATTAATTTATATATTGTGCTGTTATTTACAAAATTTTCATACACACTGGTCAAATGTTTTTGGCAAACCTGTGCTTGAAAAAATAATTTCATATCCTATAATATAACTATAGATGTTTTACAAAAATCATTTTTCTATCCTCAGGTGTTTTACATATCTTTTGAGGATAGGCAAACAAAATAAGTAACTTAATTTCAAATTCAAACAATTTAAACAATCTTATACCTTGAGTGTTAGGTGGCGTAACTAAGCGCCGTGCTTGTATTACCCATACACGGGAACATTGTTTCATAAATATATCTCTAAGTGGATTTTCACTACAGTTGTTTACACGATGTTTACAGCATCGAAATTCGACACCTTGGAATATTAATATAAAAATTAAAGTTAATTTATTATGAAAATAATATTAATTAAAATATTCTTAATCACTTTAAATAAATAGAAAATGTTACTATGATTATATATGTATCTTACACAATAAAAATTTAATATACCTACGTAAGAAAATAGTTACAAGTTTTTTTTACAATAAGTCTGATTCGACAGGTTATGTTAAATTGTATTTTAAAATATTATAATATATAAATTTTTATTAAGTATATGTTGTATATGTACAACCAGTTATAAAAAGTATAGCTATTATAATCCAAAAAGCTTTACCATTACAATGTGCAAATTTCAAATACCTATTTCGCCTGGCAGTATCAACATAAAATATTTATTAATGTGAAAGCTTGTGAGGATGGATGTCCGTTCCTGATATTAGCTGAAATTAGATTTACAATAAGCTTTTTTTTTTCATCAGCCTATCACCGTCCACTGCTGAACGTAGGCCTCCCTCATCAAGCGCCATCCATCCCAACAATAAGCTTATATATCAGAATAATATATAAGTTCCAATTCATGTAACAATTTTATATAAATATATAACATAACTATTTTAAGCAGGGCGTGAGTCACTAGTATGTATGCTTTTTAAGATTAAAAAGTATTCATTAAACAGAATATGTATTAAAAACACACTTTATTTATTGTATCAAATTAATACGCTTATATCAAATAATTTAAATTATTGCATAAATAAAAAATTAGACCCCTTTTATTGTCTTAAAGAATATACGATTTGTTAAAAGTATGTGGTAATAAAAATCAAAATATTCTTTATTCAATTAGAATACTACAAACACTTTTGAATCAATTTATAAAGAAAAGTCTCATCGGCTTGACATACGACAATTGTCTTTCTGAAATTTCAAATAAAATCTGAGTAATCAGTTTATAATTCTAAAGAATAGTTTTAAAAAGTTTCCAAAAGTACAAATATATGTATTAATTTTTTTAGCTTTGTTGGATAACAGAAAAACCTAGTATAAAGAGTTAAGTCTCTGGGTTTTACACAAATAGAATAAAAGAAGTTAAGTTTGAACCAAGTTCGTTATTCATAAATTATAAAATTAAAGTTCAGAGGTACCTCAATATCGATTAAGAAGTACCTATGTCAATATCGATTAAGGAGTACCTATCTCAATATCGATTAACTGATCGTATCAATTTGTAATTAACTGCTTAATTTTTTACAAGTATTTTCATTTATTTACATCACGTGAGTTAAAGTGAAGGTGGGCTAATCTGGTGGCCATTGGTAAAAATAAAGGCAGCTGTCCGTGTCACACTTGTTCAACCATTGGAAATTGTTCGGGATCTTCGGATGGCGGCAATGCTTCTGCGTCGAAGAAACTAGCGTGTAAAGCCACTACAGTTACCGTTGCACCTGAAAATAGTATAGCAGATTTTATAATAAATATACAATAATAATAAGATGGAAAATAAAAAAATAATTTATGCTTCCAATTGAGTTAAAACTATTTTAATGATTATTATTGCCATTATTTAAAATGTTGACCAAACACATATCTTTACAAAATTGTTAAACTATACAAAAATCTAGAAGTCATATAGTGAAATTAAACATATGTAGTATTGAAATTTTTTTTTAAGAATTCGAATCCGAGACTGTGGGACTACACGTGATGTTTGTGGGTTTGATCCCCTCCCGGGGGAGAGAATGATTTTTATTTCACTGGTACGGAGTTAAATTCCGTAAGTCACCCATATTCACCCATCCAGCTACGATCGAAGAGGAGAGAAACTGCAAAAAACCAACGGTTAAAAAGCCGTCTTACCTAAAACCCAAAATAGGACAGCTCCGGCGCCGGCCAACCAACATAAGGCCATGGAGCCCGCCGCCGCCACCGCGTACTGCTGTGTCTTTGTCAATTCCCATCCACCGATCTAGTATTGTGGATAGTGAAGGAAATTGTATTTACTTTGTGTAGAACAGTTAAGTTATTAGTGATGTGCTTAGAATCTTCGAAGAGCTGTTTTTTTAAGACAGTAGGTTAAGACATTTTATTTTATTGATTATGAATTTCCGCCGAATTTTGGCGGCATTGAGTGTTGAGTGCCGGAACTCAACGCTGCTCTGTTTGCCTTGATACCAGAGGGAAGAAATGAAAATATTAATAAATAATAACATGCCATCAAGTGAGAATCGAACCCACAACCGTCGCGAAAAAGTTACACACTTGTGACTGTGGAATGGACGGGCGGTAAATTTTACAACATAGGTTATAAATTTAATTTAATTCAGAATCTATCTACTGATAAGTGAAAGTAAGCTATTGCTTAGCAAGATAAGAAAAAATGTTTAGTTTTTTTATAAACATATTTTTTTGCTGTGAAAGCGTCAGGTACTTTAAGAAAATGGGCAATTAAAAGGAAAAAATAATAATCGAATATAGTTGAAAAAAAAAATGTGATTTTTATGCACAGGAGTGGTGTTTTTTATTGTATTTTGATTAGAGATCAACTCAATACGCAATGCCTCCAGAATAAAGCGTGAAGTTAAGTTTAATACTTGAAAACGTGGAAAACCCGCTCCTCCTCGAAACCGACCAGGCGCTCTGAACTGACGGTTTCCAGGAGGCTCGGGTTCGAGTCCTGCCATATTCAAATTTTTATATGTTTTCTAAATGAGTGTGTTCTAGGTGTGGAATAACACTTTTTAAAAAATGTTAATACTGTTTAATATTTATATGCAACCACAACCAATTTGAACACCTTTAGAATTTTGTTTTATGTCAAAAATAGAGAAATCAGTGCCAATGTCCTTAGATATTTAAAACAAAAACTTACTTTCGGCTGAAAAAATTACAATGTAGTTTTATATTTTATATCACAAACAAAAAAGTTCTAAATATTAAACAGACCATATTGAACAGGATATTATTTATTATGTAATATATATGGTTTTGGGTTCAAAACTGGTGGAATATTTCTCTGGACTGATCAGAGAAAGTGGAATAGTCTTGATGAGTTTTTAAAATTAGCCAGGGCAATAGAAACCCTGGAAAGATGCATTTATATAAGATATGTAAAATAAAATAATTGATATTTTCTTGTCTAGTTCTTAGAGTTAAAACAATATTTGTAATATTTTTTAAAAACTCTAAGTCAATTCTAAGTCTCTAATATTAAAGTAATAGCAATAATATCAACATTGTTCTATAATCTGTACTCATATTATTTGTATGTGAGTATGTTGTGGCCTGGGGGTGTGGTTTACTTGCTAAATGGATAAAGATATAATTATTAATAAATTATAAATATTACCTTCCAAGTATTTGGTCCTGCTGTTAGTTTTTTATAACCAAAAAAACTTGCAACCATAGCAATTAGAAGCAATGGTGAGGTGATTCTGAAATAGGATAAAAATATTCCTTATTTATTTAGATATAGGTGTATATATAGATAGTAGTTACTCCTGTGCTTTATGAGATGTACTTAAATTCTGCTTCATGAAATATTTTACTTTAATTATTAAAATTAGCATAATCACAGTGTCTAACTGTAAATGTGATGGCTACTGTTTAGTAAAATTTAGTTTAACATATAACACTAAAACAAATTTAATAAAAAACTTACAGACAATAAGCAAATAAGCCCAAAAATACAATCAAATAATTTGCTTGAAAATATTCAACATTTCGATAAAATCGTCTGGACAATCTTGGTATAGATGCAGGAGCCTGCAGAAAAAGAGATTTATTTATTTAAAGTGTATTGAAATAGTATATGATTAATATATTATGATTTTCAATCTTATGCTAATTCTACCTATAGTTACTTTGCGGTTACATACATTTACTCACTCATTTTACTGATAATTTAGGAAATTACATATGAATTTTTGTAAATACTTAATAAATATAAAATTATAAGTATATATATAAGTTCAATTATTTTAACATACCTTAAAATTGTCAGTGGCCACAAATTGTGTCCATGGTCTACGTGTTGACAATACCCCCCTGACTAGGGCAGGACCAGCTCCACTCCGAACATGGTGCAGCAATCTATTTGATATTAGACATTTACAATTTTTTTTAAATAATCTTATACATGAATTAGTAATTTATTTACAACTATTTAACCAGGGGTAAGAATGTGGAGGGTAGAGGGGTGGTCCATGTCCACCCCAGAATAGCTCATATGTATTTGTTAACAACTGTCGGTTTTCGGTTTGTGGGTAAAAGATAACACTCTCTTCTCTATTTTCACCAAAAACGTGAAACATTTTTTGGTATTGTACTAATTCAAGTAAATTTGAAAATAAATTGATATCATATTATGATAACAAAATATGGAAAGAAACTAATCATTTTCAAGGAATGATGCTATATAATGATTTAACTGCAATCAATTAAAAACAGTAAATAATAAATGTAAGTCCAGGTGTTGCACATTCGTACTTAGTGACTATTCACTTCCTAAGAGGTCAATTATAGCTGGTTGTAGATGGAGCTTGGATTTGAATGCATTAAGTTTATAATAATATTATTTTTGTTATTTTATGTTGACTTCATATTAACTTGCTTTTTATTATTTAATGCCTGTTAACATTAAATAATGTTCTTTAAATTTCTTTACTCATATAAATGACTTCGTCGAAAATGACAGTGACTGTGATAAGAATCTATTGAATATAAATTAATTTCCATCATATTGTTTTTAGGCAGTAGACGTTATTACCAATATATAGTAACCGACCGCATGATAATATCAAGAGCTTTACAGTGTAAATGTTTTTAGTATCTCTATAAATTGAAATGTTGTATATTCCATGAATATTCTTTACTGTAAATATTTATAATAATAATGATAGTAATCATAGTACAATTTTACATACTAATATTATTTAAATATTAAATGTAATTAAAGATTAAATAAGCAATTATCAAAACAGCGCTAGCGAAAGAAATTGTTAGACCACGTAGCATTATAGAAATGTGTTAGTAAGACTTACAATTCCATTTCATTGACATACTTTTGTAATCCTTTCTTTTCAGTGTTAGTGTTTATCTCTCCAGTGAGGTCAATTTGTATGTTTTCAGCCATTTCTTCTGATCAATTTTTTAGTAATGATTCATTTATGAAACGTAAACAAGAAAATTTAATCAAACATTAATTGTCAATGTCAAACATTTGTCTGTTGTCATTGTAATTGTACCAGATTAAACTAATTGAATATTAAAGTGCAAATTAGATTTGTATATAAAAAAATGGAATTATAATTTCATATTTAATCATTAATTATTAATTAAATTTGAATTTCTATTACAGTAAAAATACTTTGCAAACATTCTAAATTAACAAAAAACTTTGCGGATATTGTTTTAGAAATGTCTATGGCAGGAAGTACAATATTTGCGTCATGTCATGGCTGGCATCTATAGCTTGATTTGGGTTTCTTTTCTTACGAAAGAGAGCTTGGTTTTCTTTGAAAGTTGTGATTTCTGTCAAAATTACCTTTTATTTACATGTTAGCGTGCTTTTCCTTTTAATGTTTGAATGAAGTGTGTTCTTTATCAAGTATCATGGTAATATATATTATTTAGAAGGTGCAAATATCTGCCAAAACAAAATGAACGACGGGGATTGGATATGTAGCGATGCGAACTGCGGTAATATAAATTTTGCACGTCGAAATTCTTGTTATCGGTGTAATAAAGAAAGACCTAATGGAAAGCCATACAAGAAAAAACTCGGTACTGAAATAGGAAAGTCAGCAGCAGAAAAATCACGAGGGCTTTTTAATGCCGATGACTGGCAGTGCAACAAATGCGCGAATGTCAATTGGGCCCGGCGTCAAACGTGCAATGTTTGTAATGCGCCGAAATTTGGTGAGGTGTGTATAACAATTTTATTCATGTTTATTTTTCCCTCTAAAATCAAGTTAATAATTAATACATAATGAGTATAACAATTGTAATATTAATTATTATTTTAGGTTGAAGCCCGAACCGGCTATGGCGGAGGCTACAATGAAAGAGGTGTTGTAGAATATCGCAGAAGAGAACCATCTTCAGATGATGAATACGATGAATTTGGGCGTAGAAGACGTAAACGGAGATCAGAATCGGAAGAAAAGGTAAGCATATTATTTTACATCCACCACTTTCAAGGCCTACATATATATTAACAATGAGACATGTTGTTTTCTAACAGTGTTTTGATCTCTTTACTCCTGGCACTATTAAAAATAAACATTTATTAAAATGACAGATAATGGAATTTGAAGCTAAGAAGAGTTATAATCTAACTACTAAGTGAAATAAATTTTGAAGCACATCATTACTAAAGTGGAGATAATTTTTCCTGCCTTCAGGTCGGCATCACCGAAGGACCTGTAAACAAAAAGTTGCCATCGGCTATGCTGCAGGAGGAAATTAAAATGGATGTTGTGATGCCTGTACCACCTCCAACTGTGCCTATGTTATTAAAAAAGGATATTGCAAAAGTTAATGGGAGTCTTAGTGATGGCTCAATATGTGAACTGCCTCCTTTGAATAAAATTGCATTACGACGTAATCAGTTCCAAAATCAACCTAATGACTTTTACAGACCAGACACTGCCACATCTCCGTACAAGACAAATGGCACTTCTCGTAAACGATATTGTAGTTCAGGAGACAAAGATCAAACTGGTTCTTCAGGATATGAAACTAGTTCTAAGGTTGGTAGAAGTGATAACAGCATATCCCCAGCCTTAAAAACCTATAACCCAGTTATGGAAAATAGAGTATCCTCAACAAATAATGATGTTATATATAAATTCACTGGGCCCACCCCAGCTGAAGATTTTGAAGTTACATACACACTAGAAGAAAGAGTAAAAGCAGCAGCATTTGCAATAGTATACAACAATTGTAAAATTAGCACTGATAAATTTGAAATGATGTATGACAAACCAGCACCAGATTTTAAAACAATTTTTGCATGGAGACAGAGACTGTTAACTACTGGATGCTTAATTGATGCACATATAGATACATCAAAAAAGGATACAGAGAGATCTTCGAATATAAATATTAAAATGACTAGCAATAATAGAAAAAAAACAAATCCTGATGAAATTGCTATAATATCTGATACTGATGATGATTGTCTTAAAAATAATCAAACTCACAATCATTCTATATATGGCTCAAGACAAAAAAGTAATAGTACAGACACTCTTCTTATTGGTGGTATAGATTCAGAAGCGAGAGTTGCCGGCGGTTCCTCAATTGATGATAGGATATCTCAAGGTAGAAGTCAATCAGCATCTACACATCAACGAACTAGGTCAAGTTCTCGTGACAGTCAGGACTCTAACTACCCTGACTCAGATTTAGACCAGAATAATCTTAAAGTTTTAAACAGAAGAAAAAGCCCTCCTCCAAAGTCGAATACAACCCGCCACTCAGTTAATGAATCAGATTCAGATTCATATTCCTATAACAGTGATGATGTAGATTTTCGATCGCGCGTGTTTGGTGAAAGAAAAATAAAACGAAAAGTGAAGAAACGTTCTAATCCAACTTCACAAACAGCTGCATATTCTAATGAAAATCAATCTTATTCAGGGTATAATACTATTAAAAATTCTGAGCAATCGCCACTTGTTACAGGTAATATTTACACAGTAAACTTACGCAATATGAATGTAGTAGACAGACGTAGACATCAAGACAATGATCATGTATCAGAACCTGATGGTTGTTCCAGTGAATATGTTCCTACAAGGCTTGCAGCCACGGCTAAGAAAAATTATCAAGATTTCAAAAATAATGTAAAGAAAAGAGGTTTTTGGGCTAAAGGAAATGGAAGTAATTTTTCTAGTAATGTACCTGTCAATAATATAAGTGCAACAGCATTAGAAGTATCTTCTGGCCCTTTGGAAATTTCACACAAAATTAATGATTATTTTACTGATCTAACGGAGAGTGAACTCCAAGGATATATCTCAACACAGATATCCAACTCTGTAAGTCGAGGTGAGGATTTTACTAAAGATGAGGTGGACAGCAGTGCCACAGTGGTTCAATATTTGCCATTTGATAAACCTGTTGGTACATTGAATAACATTAAATCCTCGGAAAATGCATTTCGTGTATTTGACATTGTTCAGTCAAATTCAGCCACTAAAAACAAGAGCATAATGGATATATTTGGAGATAATGATCAAAGTCAAGACAGCACTGACAAACACAAAGTATTAGAAACTGCTGACCCTGCTAAAAGATACGAAACTTTGTGGGATGAAGATGACGACGCACTTTACAAAAATTCTGATTCAATAGAAATACCTTTAAATATAAATCGAAAACGCACCCCATCACCTCCCAGTATAGGATCTTTAAGAAACCAGAGCCCCACCACAGATATGTTATATGATACTAGCTACAGTGATGTGCAAAAAGATAGTGGTACTCAATTAATCAATCAAAATTTTATTAGAGATAAACATGAAATGCTGCTAGGCTTACTTGAAGATATTAATGATACTAAGGAAAAGAGTTGTGCTAGTCAAATGCTGCCTAATAATACTAATCAATGCAAAATATCTCAATGTGAAAATATAATAAATGTGCCACCACAAGTTACATATCAACAGTCCACAGCTAATCCACAAAAAATTAACCTGACCTGTCTTACTCAGAAACCACCCCCAATTCCTACATCACTATCTGAAGAAATAAGGTGTATTACTGAAGAAAATAGGAATATGCATCCAACAACAAAAACTCATAACAATATAAGTCCTTCAAAGAAAGTACATATTTTAGAATCAATTACTATAAAATTAGATAATACTGTGAATAATAAATCTCAAACTCACAATAACTCTTTACCTCATGATACTGAGAAAGTAAATGTAATCAATGAACAATCTCAAGAAGTTAATTCACAACAAGTATCAACAATACCTGAAACTAATAGTAACAATGATTTAAGTGAAATCACGCCTCAAATAGATCTCTCGAACTTGCTCTCCAATATAAATACAAACACTTTGTTACTAGCACTTCAAAATTTACAACATCTCTCCCAAAAGCCAAATGACATTCCAAAAAACGACACAACAAGGTTGAATGGGCAAGATGATTGTAATAATAAAATCAATGAAAAAGTAGAAATGATAAATTTAACAAATGATGAAGATTGGGAGAAAGAATCTAATATAGACGAAAGTATAGAACGAGAGCTAGAGAAACTAGATGGAAATACTGGGGATACTCCTTTTTTAAGTGACATCTTTGATCCAGGTCCAGTAGTGTTACCAAGTAGCATAAATAAAAAACTAAACATTAATCTAAAAAATGCAGACGAGACAAAAAAGAATCAAACACCGCATTTAAATGAAAATGCACCTGTGATAGGGAATTTTAAAAGCTTCGCACTTCCCAAACCGATCTTATTAAATAGGTTAAAATTAACTGTTAAGCAAACCGACAAGAGTGTCAAGGAGGGGAGAAGAGGAAAAAGAAGCAAAAAGGTTTGTATGCAAAAATAAATTAAGACTTATTTTTAACGCATCATGCTATCGTTCAAATAGAATTATTATTAAAATAGTGTCTCTCTAATCTTACATAGCATGAAGTTTTAACAATATGTCTGCAAGTTTAAATGCTTTCTTGTTTGTTATATGTAATTTTGTTTCAGCCTAGAACGTCTGGTTCACAAGAGGAGCAGGGTGGGGAGGAGGAGGAGGAGGAGTCGGGGGATGACGCTGACCTCTCTAAGTATGATCTGTGGGGCAGCGACGGGGAGGAAGGCAACTCATCCAAAATGGGTTAGCGGTGTAGATATAAGTATACATATAGCCCGACAAAAAATTTAGGAATATTCAGAAGTACGCGCGGGCACCTGTGCATAATATGTCGTTTAGATATTTACGTAGCGACGTCCCTATTCATACCGCATCGATAGCCCGATCAAAACACTAGTACATTTAAACGCGACTGTTAAGGGCATTTGCTACGCCACCTTGTATATATGACACAAAGTTACGACGAATTTCGTATATTGAGTACTAGCCTCAGGCGGCTTCGTCCGCTTGAATCTTATGAACGTTTATTAAACATATTTATGAAATAATTTTCAGCTTAGGGGATAAATTCTGATAACCGTGAAACACGTATTCAATGAAATATTTTTATGAATCGGAATTTAAAATTTTCTAAAAATCGATGCAAATTTAAAGATTTATCCATACAAACTTTCAACGCCTATTTCAGGGTTAAAATAGATTATGCACGCGACTGTACATATGCGAGTTTGACTTGCTCCTATCTTTACAACGTTCTTAAACTTCTTGTCGGGCTATTTAGTTTTTAATTACATTTGTTTTTGCTATATTTAATTTATACTTATTTTTTGTTTTTCAGATAAGGATGACCAACAAAAAGAAGACGCTTCTAAAGACGGTTCAACAACTACAGTAGATAAAAATGGAAAATCAGAATCAATAAAGAGCAGAAAAAGGTAATTATTTTTTTGTAATTATTATAAATATGTTTGTTTTAAAATATTTTTAAATGTATTTGTTTATTTTTATAGATCTCGAAGTTCTTCATCATCTTCCAGTTCATCGTCAAGTTCAAGTTCTAGTCATAGCTCATCCCAAGCTCCCAAAAATAAGTAAGTATTGTGTAATGCAAAAAATATTCATAGATTACGAGACATATGAAAACATATTTTAAGTTCACTTACTGCCGAACGTCGCGCTTTGGCTAATTACCAGAGCGATGAAATGAAATTATTAAATAATTCATTTCCCTCCGTGGGATTCGAACCCATAACCGTCGTGATTACAGTCTATCGATTCTCGAGACATTATGTATTGAGTGGCGTAACACAAAGCTTTTTTTTGCCAGAGGAGGGAAATTAAAATATGGATTAATTAATTTCCCCGACTGGGAATCAAACTCACAACCGTTGCGCTTACAGTAACAAGCTATGGCACTGCGCCTCCACTACTAGAAAATTAGAAAGTTACCATCATAATTACAATGTTATAGGTTCGACGATTTTAATTTAAACAGCGAGCGGGAGTCCCAGCACGGCTCGCCCAAGACGCGCAAGTCGAGGTCACGGTCGCCGCCCGCGCGCCGCAAGTCCCGCGACAGCCGGTCTGCTGGGGAATCTAGGTATTATATTTATTTATATGTTTTATATTTACATTTTTAATTAGGTGTTTGTAATATATATATTTTAAATTATACACTTCAAAACAAATAATTTAACTTATAATAAAGTACCTAATTACAATAAAAAAAAATAATTTTGTTTGAACAACACATTTTTGTGTAACTAAAATGCTCAATAAAAACATATGAATTAAAAGAATATAGAATCTAATTAATTCACAGAACTCACGAATCATCCCGGGACAAGGAGAGATCCCGTGAACGGGACCGAGACCGGCGGGACCGGTCCCGAGGCGCGCGCGATCCTAAAGAGCGGCGGTACAGTCGCGACGGAAACCACTACAGCGCTAGAGGGAGACACCGTTAATTTATACAGCTTTGTTTCAGCGTCACGCTGTATCCCGCGTGTAGTAAGGTACGAAGAGGGAAACCAGAGGAACCAAAGCGATGAAAAGAAAATTTACAGTCAAACGCTGTGCCGCTGCGTCACAACGGCCTCTTGATTTAATTATTTATTAATTTATAATAGATTATATTTCAGCGGAAAGTAGGGATCGGAAGTGTCTTAATGGGAACAGAGAGTTTTGACCCTACGTTCCCAAGTTCCCTCTGTTTACTCTGCTATGCGTGGGATACAGTGTAAAGCTAAAAAAATATTATCCATCATATCCATGTCACTTACATTGGCGCAACTGGCACAAGTTACATTATTATTTTATCGTCACCATTGTTGTTCAATAAACAACAATTTAATTACTAGATGCACTGCATAGCTTCTGACCGTAAATGTAAATGGAGGAATAATTGACAGATGTATAAGTTGGTTTCTATTTTTCTGCTGTCTGTACTAGGTACTAGGTAGGTGTGTCTTGGTACTAGGTTCATTGGCTGTTCTGCTTACAATGCTATGCGGGAAAGACTTGAAGCTGGATGTTGAATTTATTATTTTATTACCACCTTTTTTGCTAAACTATCGTTAAACACTTCTTGTATGTGTCAAGTAAGCTATAAAAATAATGAAACGAATAATTGATTATTGTAGTATGTAGATTTTGTATTAAAACAGTTATTAGATTTTAAGGAAGAGTTGTGTCTCACTAAATTAAACCTACGATTTTCTAATGATAGTTCAGTATATTGAAAATTAGTATAAATATGATTATCCTTACTATGATTATACAATGTTTTGAAATGTAAAACAAAGTTTTTATTATCTGTGACAGTATATTGTGTAATGCAAATGTATGTGTGATTGCTCTGATATAAGCTGATAATGTATATTAGCCATCTATATTAGAATTATATAATTATTATAAAGAATCATAGGCATTTCGAAGGTGTAGTAGTGCAGAGTGGAAGTGTCTGAATATAAACAGTTGTGCATTGAATTCCCGTTTCTTCTATATATATTATTTTAACTTGTCTCTGGACGTTTTTTCTGGTTAAAAAGACAAAGCTTGGCTTTGAAACTGGGCGGAAAGTGTATGTTTTAACTAGATTAAGAAGCGAGCGAGAAGTTGAAAAGAAAATAAAACTTATATCTCTTACGTATTAAGACCAGGTGTGTGTATATTATTACAGTTTTATACTTTCAACTTACCAATTGGAATAATATGTAATAAATTTAGTGAGATATAATCAGATGGGTGTGCAATAACCATTATTAAATCCAGTTATAACCAACTCATTCTATTTTCTTTGCTTAAATCTTTGAAATTGGATGTGGATACATCTATTATGTAAAAATTAATTATATAAGAACTTTTTGTAGCATTTAGGTAGATAATTTTATATGATTCAGTAACATTAATCGAAACCACTCAGTTATATGTTAATATACACATTATTATAGTATGCATGTTTAAAAGTACTATGTAAAAGAGATAATATAAATTCACCAGGTTAAAATTGTAAATGTTGAATGGAACTTAGTATATAGCACCATTATAACTTGACTTAATAATGCTTGGTTAGTAAAGTGAATGTTTTCATATAATAATTAAAAAGGTTAAAATTATATTAATATAAAAAAATATGCATTTAAAAATTACATAGATTTTAAATAATACAAAGTTTGGTATTAAATGTCTAATAAAGCAGTTTGTAAATTATAGAAAATTCTCACTCGTCCCTCTCTACAACAAATCGTTTTTTTTTTCAATTTGTATATATTAGTGGTATTCTAATAAGATTTAAGATCTTTGCGAATATAATTGTTTTTAGTTAAGAACACTTGGATCCTGGATGATTCTGTTACTATTTAGATAACTAGAATTGTATAGCTGTATCAATCTTTTTGTAAGGTACACTGTGGTAATAGATTTACCAATAAAATGATTAAACAAAGTTTTATTTTTTTATTTCAAATATAACAAGTAAATAACATGAAAATATATGATATTATAAATATGCGAAGATTATCTTTTTGTTTGTTGTTCTGAAAAAAAAATATACAGGAAATATAGCTATCTTTTTTATGTTAAGATAACAGTAAAAGATAGGTGTTTTTATAAGCTTCAATCATATAAAGCTTTGGTTTACATCTTTTATAAACTTTTTATTAAAATAGGTCATAAATACATTTAAAATATTACATTTATAATGTAGGTAAAAGGACGAAATGAGACAAAGTAGACAGGCAGGCATGAGATAGGCGTGATGACAGATTTTGAGAAACTTCTATAATGTTGAAATACTTATATAATTACGATGAACATCTTATTTCTACAGAAAAATATTAGTATTAAAAAAATATATATTTTAATTTAAAAGTTTATCGATCGTACCAAAACGCGTTAAGGTTTCAGGGCGTCTCTAGTGACGTCAAGTCTGAGTAATATGTCAATACCATTGTATAAAATACAAGGAGTCAATTTGTTTATTTACCGAGGCGTTACGTAAATCCTAACTAATGCACTCAATAATAAAATTAATAGGCGTTTTGTAATCTATTAATATGGTTTCATTCGTTAAATACATAATTTTAGTGATATTTACTAGCTGTCGTCATGACTATAATGTCAAAATAAAGAGTGAAAAATAGTTAAAGGAAAACTAACCTCCATCCAAACAACGACATTCTTGCTGAAAACAAACAATATAGAAAAATATTTTCAAGTGTCGTAAAGAAATATATTACTTTTATGTACTTTTTAACTATACAGGTGGAAGAGGCAGCGCTTCTTTTACTGAAACTGCATATAGGGTAAAATATTTCAATCCCAGAGCTAAAAAAAATAATCAAGGTACCTCAACAGCTTTGACGTGGGATTTTTTTTTTTCATTTCACGATTTTTATCCATAACTGTATTTCGTGTGACGCACACATAAGTGTACGNCCTATGTTATACTTTACAAATGGCGTTTTATTTTAAAACGATAATTTTATTATTTATTTTGTTTGAAAAAATAACTTTTTCATTTTTGGGAATTTTTTTTTTCTGAATTATATTAGGCTTTTATAGAGTAGTTAAATCTGTGGTTTCATTTAAAGTGGTGCTGACAATTCCATCCTGTATATAGATATTTTAAATATAGATAGTGTTTGTAGGACTAGATTTTAATAATTAAAGTAAACTTACTGCGCTAACCAACCCTGGTTTTTGCATTGTTTTCGGATGGTCACCCTTCTTGGTTACTCTCGGAGTACAGGAAACATCTGCAGTATCTCCACCTGTAAACGTTCCTTTGTATTATTATTTTTGTTTTAATCTATGTATACTTAAGTATTTATTTTTGAAATATTTATCTAAATTTATATTTCCATTTCTTCGCTCTGGTGTCGAGGCAAAGCGTGGCGTTCCTTTTCACTACTCAACACGCATTGAGTCCAGAATTCGGCGGAAAATGGGGAACGGAGTGTCTTAACACTAGGCCCCCTCTGCCTATCTTGCTATACGCGGGATACGGCGTGAAGCTAAAAAAATAAATGCACTAACCGTATGGTATTGTTAAATATGTTGTTTCTTACAGTCAAGGCATTGCAGGACTCACCGTTCAGTCATATATATACCCACTAAACCCCGAAGGAAACCCTTTCCACCATATAGGTGGAAAGGGTTTCCTTACTACCCCCCCGCATACTACTACAACGCCTCGGTGCAAGGCAAGCCTATCACGGGCCACCGTCGCCTTCGATATGTTCCGGGGCTTCGTCGCTCAACCTAAGCTTGACTATAAACTTACCAGTGTCAACTTTTTCATCCACTGCTGGACTGACTTTATATAGCTGTAAAGGGTAACAAATGTAATTGGCTAATATTTATACTTGATATATTCAAATAATAAGAATTTTCAAATTTTCTAATACATAGTATTATATACTACATAGAGATAGTTATTTGTTTTTTTTATTTTTGTTTTAATCTATGTATACTTAAGTATTTATTTTTGAAATATTTATCTAAATTTATATTTCCATTTCTTCGCTCTGGTGTCGAGGCAAAGCGTGGCGTTCCTTTTCACCACTCAACACGCATTGAGTCCAGAATTCGGCGGAAAATGGGGAACGGAGTGTCTTAACAATTGGTTCCGTCTGCCTACCCTGCTATATACAGCGTAAAGCTGAGGAAAAAAAATACTAAAATTATTTACCCTGCCATCGTCACCAGCAGCCAGACCAGAGGACAGCGGCACCACATCGGGGCCCCACTGTTTGATGAAGTGTCCCAGGCGCGCCACGCGCTGCGCCGCCGTCGTCACCGTGTGGGAGCCGCCGCAGTAGCGATTGCAGATGTGTTTGGAATCTGTTCTTTTATATTAATTTACACGTTAGGGTTTATGTTTTTCTTGTTATTGATATTATATTTCTGGAGATTAAATAGAAAGTGGGTATAAGAATAGTTGAATTTTAAAATTGAATATAATATTCAACAAATATCAGACAAAAATAATAATTAAGTATGGTTCAATTTGCTCTAAAAATACAGACGCTTTTTTTAATACCTTAGTCTTGTCGTTAGGTAGTTAACAGTTTTCTAGTAAACTTTCAAAATGAGACGTTAGAAAACAAATAAATAAAATACGTGCCTTTTTGTCAAATTTAATTCATATAACAAAAGATATTATCCAAAGTTGAAAGGACAAATCGATGGTCCATAGGTAAAGTATCGAAAGTGAAAAATCGCAAATGTTTTATTGCTTTTTTAAACTCCTATGAAGTATAGTTTCAAAATAATAAAATATAAAAAAAAATGTTATTTATGCGTTTTTTAAACCTACCTATGTACCTAATAGAAAACTACACTTGTTAGTGGTTCAAAACAGCAATAAAAGATGTTTACTATATAATTTACTTTCGAAACTTTAGACCAGTCGTGGCGCTGCGGCACAAAATATGACTGTAAAACCGACTGGTTGTGGGTTCGATGCCACTCGAGGAGATGCAATATTTATTTAAATTTATAGTTTAGTTTCTTTGACTCCAGAATTCGGCAGATGGGAGACGGAGTATGTTAACACTAGGTTTTTTAAATTTGATAGTTTAGATGCCTAGGAACCATCGAAATGTATTTAACAAGTATATTTTAAGTTTAAAACACTGCATTGGTAGACACGATCGATTAATTAAAATGTAAAAGACAGACGAAGACAGTCTTACTTTCCCGCGACTAGCTAGCAACTACACAATGGCTGTTCCGACAGTTAAGAGTTCAACGCAATTAGAACTCCTAACAGAATAACGTTACTATTAAAAGTTTGTACGAGAAGAAAGCGCTATTAGAGTTTTGTTCACAAAGTCCAATTACCCTTTCTTTTATTTTAAGTTGACTTTAAATTATTTGCATATTTTATTTAATATTTGAAATGAAAATCTTTTGTTTCACAAGGATTGGTGTGAATTAGTAAGGAGAAATTTACTGAAAAATTAATATTATTTTAAATTTTCGCCATTTAGTATTATCAAAATTGTGATTTTTAATAGGAAAAAATTCAATACACCTGCATTATAAATAAACCAAAAATCCCCATTTAAGAAGAGCTTACGGCTAGTAGATTAGATAATATCTAAAGATACAAATATCGTATACGATAATCCCCTTTGAGCTGAATTGAAAATACCTTAGTAAATTCATTACTTACTATTTCTTTTAAGTATATTTGGAAATATTGTTGTAATATCCAATTTCACTAATTATATTCGATATCGCTGAAATTATTAAGCACGTACAGTACGGACAACAAGTTGTGGCCGTTCTTAAGATAGTAGCATACATTTAATTTTTGAATTTTTCTTAGTTTTTATTGTTTACTTCCCGAGGGAACATTGCAAAAGTTCAGAAAACCTAACTTCTGGACGGCCACGATTTGTCAATGGTACTGTATGTATGTATTTTCCACGATAACCACTCGATTAAGTATTTATCAAATATTTACTTAGGCTTTTGTGGTGGTTTGTGTTGCGTCATTTGCTTCTCAATATTCTCCCAGTCGTGCAGATTTCGCTGCGGAACGTTCGACGCTTGCGTCTTCCTTATTGCATCTAGAGATAGGTAGAGTTAATATAATATGAGAGAGAGATATTAAGTAATTATAACTACAAGCTAAAAAAGACATGTTGCAGTGGAGTTAACTTATACGTAATAAATGTATTTAAACTTCTACATACTTCTACTTACTTCTATATGAGAAGAGATTGCTAGTGTTCTTACTTTTCAGAGTCGCCTTAAAAATAAACTTAGTGTTTTACGGCTTTGAATTACCATTGTTTCTTTTACAGCTGGGTAGGCAGAGGGAGTTTAATGTCCCACTGTTCCCATTTTCCGCCAACGCCGCGATTTACTATCGTTAATAAAATATATTTTATTTATACATACCAAGTTCGTAACTAAGATAAGGCTTCATGGATATGTTTGCGGGCAAAGGTTTAAGGAGGGGCACCGTCGATGGTGGCTCTGTCGGCATTACTGCATTTGCATCGCAGGATATACAGTTCACATCCCTATTTGTACAAAAAAAAAATTTTTTTAAGAAAACGAAAATTCATTGGTATTTCATAGAAAACAAGAATTACAAGCTTGTATTTGTAGTTATATTCATACAAAACGAGTGCATACCATACAAATGTAAATTTGTCAAATTTTATATACTTCTCATACCCTTTTTCCCTACAATCTTGAAATTGATAAGGAAGCCTTGGTGGGCGAGGCCGACTCACGCATTGCCGGTCTTGCAAGACATACCTAATATTCTCATCCTAATTTTTTGACCGTTTCGCAGATTTCGACCTGGGTCTGATAATTTAATAGTCAATTCAAGAGTATAGCAATATTATAACGGCTTGTATTAATATTACATTTATTTATGCTATCCTTTGTAAATACCTAAGTAATCCTCGTTTGGTGCCGGCCGCCTCAACTTCTTTACGCAAGGAAGCCATTTGCTTGAGATTGTCTTGCAAGAGGCGTAATTTAGTGTTAAAGAAGTCCTTCACTGGCGACAGTTCCATTTTGTCCAGTTTCGTTTCAATTTCCCTTTGTATATCATCTAATGCTTGTTGCCATAATGTTTCCTAAAATTTTGTATTATATTATTTTTACCCTGACACCAGTCGTGGCGCAGGGGGTGTGTGTGTGACTGTAAACGCGACAGGTTGTGGGTTCGATTTCCATTCGAGGAAATTAAATATTTAATATTTAATTTTTTTCACTTTGGTGTCGACACTAAATGCCTCCAGAATTCGGTTCAGTGGGGAGCGGAGTGTCTTAACACTAGGCTTCCTCTGCCTACACTACTACATACGGGATACAGCGTTAAGCTGAAAAAAAAAGGTACACCATGATTATAAATCAGCATCTAATACAGTTCGGTCGGCTTTTTGGAGCAAAAATATTTGTTCAGAAATACCTGTGTATTGAGTTTTCCTAGCGTATGCTCAAGTCCTCGCGAGAGATCATCGCATGCCAGCTCGAACTGATCGTGTGACACCTTCCGAGCTACCATACGCAGGTCCGCCTTGTCAGCCATTGCCTCTATCATGTCTTCACGGTCCAGTTTTACTGTTTTCAATAGTTCTATCTGTTCTAGAAGAGCCTATATGCGAAATTTTATATAGTTGTTATAGTAAAACCAGAAAATAGTAAGCTACTTATAGACGGCTTTAAACGCCACAGATTGTCACACTACAGGAAATGAAATACATAGTATTTTCATTTCTTTGCTCTGGTGTCGAAGAAAAACGCGACATTGGGTGTGCCTCCAGAATCCAGATACAGCGAGAAGCTGAAAAAAAACTTATAGCGTCGATAGTGTTAATTCTTTTATTAAACTAAAATCCTAAAAACAATTGCGACCACAAAGTTATAAACAAAGTACACAAATAACAATAAATAAACATGTCCATGTAGAGAAAACTCCTTCCCACGGGAGCATAGAATAGATAAATTATTTCTTTTATCCTTTTCAGCTTAGTGCTGTATTCGTTATTCATTCATTAAAGGCACCGAGAGCCTAGTATCGAGACACTCCGTTCTTCATTTTTAGACATTGCTTGTAGATTCGCGTAACTTAACGTCATCTAAATAGTTTGTTTAATATTTAACTTATTTACATTTTATAGTAGAACAGCGAGTAAAATTTTTTGTATTGAATATAAATTACTAATTAAAATTATTGATTAGATGAGTTCTTACGTTCATGTTATTCTGTCGATCGTCCTTTTCGTTAGCTAATTGAACTGCTGTGTCGTGGACTTCCTTCAATTGTTCTTGCATTTCTTGTACGGTTTGGAAGAGAGTCATTAAGCCTATAATTATAAAATGCGTTTTTATTTATTCTGTGTAAATATAAGTATTTTTTTATTATTTTCATAAAGATATAGGGACATATAATAATCAATATTTTCTGTTTTTATTTTCTATAATAGATGCAGTTTAATAACATATGAATGAAAAGGGCATCTTAAGATCGATCTCAGAGCTTAGAGTTTTTACATACGAGCCCAAGTCCTGCATTTCTATGCCGTTCTCATCTATGAGATCTATCTTGAGATTGGTCCTGAGATGACTATTTCATTTTTTATCATTCTATCTTGAGATGGACCTTCAGATGCTTTTTTTAAAAAAAATATGAATGAAAAAGAACCTTCTGGTCAGACATTCTGCGATGTTCTGTCTTTCTACTCATGGATATTTTACAAGAATCCATTTCTCTATTATGCTTGAGAGGAGGAAAAAGTGAAAAAAAAAGGTTGGTTGCCTTTTATTTTGACGCTAGGAGAACAATAGAATAGTTATCTACTACAAGTACCTATTACAAGTAACTTAAAAGTAACAATATTAAAAAGAATAACTTAGCAGCGCAATGACGTCAATTGGCCGTCATCATATGATCGGTATCGTACCCTGCAAATCCTTTATAAGGTCGGGCGATAATTTGCCAGATGCCAGCTCCTCTGTGAGCTCCGCCACTTGTTTCATTAGATATTCCAGTTGATCTTGGAACGAATTAATCTATAATAAATATTTTCTATTACTGTATTATTAGAATTTTTATTTGTAGAAATTATTTAATTTTATTAATCCGTCTTTTTAATTTCTAGATGCCGTTGTAGCGTATGTAGGGTGTGTGACAGTAAATACAACGGTTGTGGGTTCGATTTCCACTCGGGGAATGAAATATTTCATATTTTCATTTCTTCCCCTGGTAACGAGGTGAAAGCGCAGAGTTGAATTGGGGGTAGGGAACTGTCTTAATAGTAATGAAGCGTCTTAACACTAGGTTCCCAGGTTCCCTCTGACTAGCCTACTATGTGTATTTTACACATACTAGCCTACTATGTGTATTTTACACATAGTAGGCTAGGCAGAAGGAACAGCGTGAAGCTAAAAAAATAAAAAGAAAAACTGAAATGCAGAGGAAAATATAATTGAGTTTAGCCCAAGTTAACTTGCCATAGATGAGTCCAGATATAATATACATATAGGTAAGTTCGTGTGTTATGTTCATTATATCAATTTACAATAAAATTGTCAACTTTACAGAAGTTTATAGTTCTATCCTAAGAATAAGAATTGCTAACTTGGGTATATTCTATTACGATTCAGACAAATTCCTTTCGTATGAGTAAAAACTATAAATAAATCAAAAGTATGTTAAAAACGCATATTATTTCACTTAGTAGGTAATGTTAATTGTAAACAATTAAATATCTATTGTTATATTTTACCTGATCTTGAACTACGCCATCTTTTTTTCCGATACTCTCGCAACAGTCATTAACACGTTTTTCTAGTTCGGCGAGTCTTTCCATTAAATTTGCAGTAATTGCAGAAACCCGTTGAGGAGCTTCAGATGGTCTTCTTTCTGTTAGATATTAAAAGTCCGTTTTTGCACTTACAAAGCAGACAACGTATAAATGCTATTGGTTGTAGAAAGCTGAAATTTTGGCATTAAGGTTCCTAGAGAAATTTCTAAGTAGTGTAGGGAAGTAAGGAGAGTGGACTTCCCGATTACTATTATAGGGAAGGCGATTACCGGTAAAACGGACTTTTAAGTTTTACCATAGTAAATACGAAATATAGCAAAAAATAATAATATGACAAATGACTCTTACTTAACATCAAAGCAAACAATGTATGAAACGATTCAAATTTTGTACGAAGTAGACTTCATATATTTTATAATCATAGAAAAGTTTTCTGAAGATTATTTTATAACAAAAGTTCATATCTAAATAATTTTAGTGATAAGTAATCTCTATAATAAAATCGACGTTAAAAAATATTTTATGTTACCCGGCCGTGAAATGGGCGGAGCGATAGTTTCAGCTTCAGCTCGTGGCGGGGCAGTGCCACCTGTGAATATTTAAATACAGTTGAAGCTCTTATTACTAAATCTACCTATTATAATTATACATTAATTGTTCATGATAGATGCATAATTCTATTTTTTTTTATTTAATATTTAACATATTTTTTTTAATCGGATTACATTTATTTATATTGGATAATATACATTGTTAGAATGTTGATCTTTGTACTAAACTATAAAGCCTACTCTTAAAAAGCCCTAAAAAGTCTAACATAAAATACGATTCTCGAAAACTAAAGTCGCCTAATAGATTATGTATTATAATGAAAAACCAGTACGTAAATCTCCGAATGCAGTGAAAAACGTATTAGTTAGGTTATCCAGGTCCGCTCTTATACGATCTAAGCGTGCTTGCATAGTGGCCAATTCTTCTGTGCTTCCCATTTCGTCGGTAGTTGATATTTGTTGCGATGGCTCTACAGCTGCTGGCATTGAAGGACGATGAGCAATTGATGATGGCGGTGCTATAGATGACGGCTGTGCTATAGATGACGGCGGTGCTATAGATGAAGGCGGTGCTATAGTAGACGGCTGCGCTATGGACGACGGAGGTGCTAACGAAGATGGTCTGTTGAAATATAATAATATTATCAAATTCTTGTAATAATTTAAGCTGTTATGGCTAAATGGGACAGTGTGTTACTGTAAATGCGGTTATGGGTTCGACTTCCACTCGGGGGATTCCAATATTTTCGACTCGGCATGTAAATTTCCGAGTGTCTTGACTCTAACTTCTCTCTGTATATAGCAGTGTTATGCGGAATAAAGCGTGAAGCTCACAAATAGTTTGGGACAAAGAAAAAAAATCAAAAGGAATTAGATTTCACAAACTACTTATATTAATCCAATCAATACAAATATATTTAAATTATATGCTATAAGCAATCGACCTGAATATTCTAATAGTAAGAATTACAACATTCTTGAATAAGATAATCTATTTCGATTTGATTTCATTAATTATACAATATATAGGGGGAGATCTCGATTGACTTTCGTAAACACACTATCAAAGATACTGAAGGAAGATCATGTAAAAAGCACGAGGGGGTCCTCAGGCCAGAGGACTTGTACGAAGAGGTTGATGACAGTGGACGAGACGAAAGAGGTATTCAAAGACCGTTTGGTGCCCCGTTTTCGTTGGCTACCCCGTTAGGGATACAGCGTGAAGCTAAGTAAGTAATTATATATTCAAATTACAGGTAGAAAACTTAAATTATTTGGTTTTTCTGATAACAAAATCTTACTCTATGACTGAACGTTGTTGTAAGTCTGCTACAGTCGTGGAACTCGTTAACACGTCTTGAACCAAGGAGCTGAGTTTAGCGATACCAGTTTCAGCTGCTTCTAATCTTGACGACACATTTAAATTCGTCCACATGTCTGTTATGGCCTTTAGGTTTGTTTGTGATCTGTGAACACACTTTCAATCTGAATTATATTGATGTTTTTTATTTTTTAAACTACGTCAAATATTTTCATATTAATCAAGTGCGAGTCGGGCTCACCTACTGAGGGTTCTGTACCAATTCCATGATTGTAAATCAACGGGAAGTACATATTATAAAAATTTTATTGCCTCGCAAGTTTGAGTTTGTAACTTTACACTAATTTGAGTTACAAATTCAAACTTGCATTTGGCCTAAGCTCTAAGCTTATATGAAATAAGATACAAATATAAGTATGTAAACGTCAAATAAGTTATAAAGCTATCGAAAGCGAAACAATACTACAGTCACAGAAAACAATAGTAGATTATACAAAATTTCAGATTCTTATTATTTTATTTACAGTAGGTCTCTATGCAATTATTTATTTATACCTCACTTCCTCCAAAATTTCTTCGTTTTTGGGCATAACACCGTACACACGATTTTTTAAGTCTTCAACAGCAGTCTCGAGAATGTTAAATTTGCTTATCGTGACCAGAGATAATCTTTCTGTTGATCCGATTTCACGGGGCATAGGAACCGGAGGTGTGCGTGGACCACGACCTGATTTTTTCTCATATTAAATATTATCAATTATAATAATTATATTGTAGTCTTTTTTCTTTAAGTTACTTCTAACTAGGCCGAGGCCAGTTGGGGCGCAAGGACAGAAAGTATGTCTGTAAAAGCGACTGGTTGTGATTTATTTAAATGTATATATCCATTTCTTCGCTTTGCAATGCTTCCAGAATTCAGCGGAAAGTGGGAAACGAAATGTCTTAATATTAGATTCCCTCTGCCTACCCTGCTTTGGGCGGGATACAGCGTGAAGCTGATTTATTTATTTGTTTACTGCTAGCTATCCTAGTAATAGCCGTCGTGGTTTAGCGACACGGCGTCTGACTCTTAATGCGATTACTATGGTTTCGACTGCTCTGGTAAGAGACGAAGACCGGCGTTGAGTTCCACCACTCAACACGGAATGTTTCGAATTAAGCTGAAAGTAGGGAATAATCTTAACTATAGATACCCTCTGCCTACCTTTCCATATGCGGTATAGAGCATGAACGTAAGCAACTACTAAAATTAAAACATGTCGTTAAGGCGCAGGGAGACAAGACTACTCAACCCTATACTCTATAGAGAGCTTGAGGTTCTGCCACTGAGCAATCAGTGTCTATAAAATACTATCTTAACATATTATTATACTACCTTTGGATGATGTTTTCTTTATTCGTTCCACTGTAATAGAAATATGTATGTTTTAAAATTATGTAATGTATTTATTTAGTTTTTAAAATTAATAAGATAATAAAGAAGTGATTTTCAGTTTTTTTGTTTCTCTATAAAAGAGCAGGTGAAAATAAAACAAAATAATTGTCTAACCAACTAAGATTGTATCCTTGTCAGGCGGACGCGGAGCACCAAGGGCTGAAATCAAGAGTAACTGAATTAAGTAGAGGAATATCAAGGATTGTTATTTAAATAATATAATTTAATAGTTTAATAGTAAAATGAACTTACAAGCATCGGGCTTCACTAATTTCTTTTCTTTTGGAGCCTGAAATAGGAAAATTAAAACATAATTACTATAATAAGTAAATTAATAAAGAAAAAGTCGTTCTGATATATTTTCAACTATTAAATTATAAGGAAGGAAGTTAAAATTAACCATCCGTATTAAGTACAATGGATTTTGAATTTCCACTGTGGCTGCCCACCGGTGCGTGAACCTTAAAATAAGCTAATATATACGTAAAACAAATTTCCCATCAATAGAGCAAAAGTCGTTCGACCTTTACAAATTGCTCGAAATAACTGAATCGTTACAATTAACAAGTCATTCAGAAAGGATGAAAAAAAAAATCTAATCAGTTAGAGCACCTTTGAATGTTGAAAATTGAAATTGTTTATAATGGCACAGTTGTTTTTTTCGTGTACTACGTGCCTAGTTCCGGCTTCAAGTCCCAGACACGGTAAATACTTATATTAAAGCTAATACCTTCCTTTCTCTTTATGTAGTTCCAATATGTGAAAATTGGCGATCGTCTTTCTATAGACTGTCAACCTTGCATAGTATATATATCTATAGCATAGCTTAAATATAGCTTTAAACTGTAAAACCTTTGAGAATTCGCCAGCTGCATTGGTTAGAAATATCTATATAAAATACAAACTTTAAACGCAATTACAACTGCATGGATCAAAAATAAATTCATTTCATAAATCCGGATGATCCGATTGTGAACGTTGTACCGTGCACAACAATTTTGTGGCGAGTAAGCGAAAGCGACTAGAGTATGAACGCAAGACCTATATAGGATAGGTCTTTATTTATATTTACCCTGGCAATAGCCGTTATTAATGCCAGGAGGAAGAAGATGTTATGAATTGATACCTATTTTAAGACATTATTATGACTTTACAAATGATTTAAATGTTTTTTGAAATCGTTAAGACATTATGTACACCGCCATCGGAATCCGAAATTTACTTCACTCACTAAAGTCATGTTTTCATGTCATTTCATTAAAAATAATATATAGATATTCAGATGAGGACGTTAATTTAGACTTTAGACGTAAAGTGTATCGCATAGATTTCACGTAGGAAAACCTACTAAAAGATGGTATGAAGATCTAAAAGTAGTTGCGGGTACATTATAGACGGGAAATAAATAAATCAGCTTCTCGCTGTATTCTGGACACAGCAGGCAGGCAGAGGGAACCTAGTTTTATGACACTCTGTTCCCTACTTTCTGCCAATTCCGTCTCCAGAATTACATTTTGAGTGGAGAAACTCAACGCTGCCCTTTGCCTCGACACCAGACCGAAGAAATGGAAAATATTCAATAAATATTTAACTTCTAAAGGCTTTATTATTATTATATGATAATATTAACATTTTCATCTGTGTCCACTATATATTCGTTGATGGTGACTGTGCGAACGTTCTCCTTCCCAGGGGGCAGCACCGCCGCGCTGCCCCGCAGCTCCACCGGCTTGTCGACCACGCGCATCTGTTGTGCAAGACAGTGAAGCACTGCGTGCAGCATACCGAAGTCTACAACGCCAATCTTTAATGATATCATAATACGATAAAATATTATTTTGGCATTAATAATAAATAGAGCCCAGTCGTGGTAAATGATTGTGATTCGAGGAATTAAAATGCTTAATATTTTCATTTCTTCGGCTGAAAGTGGGGAGCGGAGTTTCTTGTCACTATGCTCTCTCTGCTTATCCTGCTTCATTCGGGATATAGCGTCAAGCAGAAAAAAATACAATTAATATTAATGAAGTTAAGCGCCCAGAACTTTTGTAATAATATTGGTATGAACTTTGATTCAATTCTTCATACAAGATAATAATATGTCAGAGTATAACGTAGACCTTAACCTATATTTAACATCTCAAGGGATAAATATTAAATTCATAATATTGTTTTTATTTGGAATAAATTGAAATAAATAATAACAGAGGCCAGCCGTGGCGTAGAGATACGGACGTGTGACGTGCGACAGGTTGAGGGTTCAATTTCTACTCGAGGAAATGAGATATATAATATAATCATTTCCTCGCTCTTGGTTTCGAGGATTGTCTTAAGGGGAACGGAATGTCTTAGCACTAGGTTCCCAAGTTCCCCGTGCCTACCCTGCTATGTGCGGGATACAGCTAAGTATCTAATAGCGACTACATTTAGTTTAATTTAGACATTAAATAATATTTAATTCGTCATTACCTCCGGTGTACCAATAGCCAGATCTATCATATCACCAATATTCAAAAGAGAAGTAGTTAACTCTAAAAGTATATAATTATTGATAAATAAATGATATAAAGCTGAAATGAAATGAAAATAGTTCAACCTTAAACGTATCTAGGTCAAATTATTTTCACTGACGCCATTTTACTTATTTAACACACCTGCCATTGTTGCTCAAAAGTATATTCCTCAAAAATATTAAAATAAACTCTAAATAATTCAAAATATTATTTTATAAATTATCGGTTGCAACATATTTGCTGTTACTATGAAAAGTGACAGACGTAATAATAGTTGTTGTTACGCCATTTCATAAGCAAAAAGATTTAATAGCTAGGTATATTTGTTTTTTAACCGACTTTTGTAAAATGAGGAGGTTATCAATTCGATTGTATTTTTTTAATGTTTGTTATTTCAGAATTTTTAAATGGGTGAACCGATTTTGTTTATTTTTTTTATTGGAAAGTATGCAAGGTTGTTTGATGAGATTTTGGTTACGTTCCAAATATAGGATCCGGTTGAAGTCGGTTTTTTTGTGGTAAAAAATTATAATTATTATTTCAAATAATTTTGTTTCAAATACAAAGCTGAAGTTACGCAGATTATATGAAAATATTTTGTGTAAAATATATCTATAATTATGCGAAATTTTAAATTATATATATTCAGTAATCCTATTGAGAATTATTATTAGTTACGGAAATTAGCTGTGAACACAAATTTATAAATAAAATAAAGTGAAAGGTTCACCTGCGTTTTGTAAGGGGCTGTAATATATAAGTCTAATAAGAACTTCCATGCAAGTACTGAACGACGACAAAGCGCAAACAGGATGCTCAGAGGCAGGTGTACTCAGAAATCTTCGGGTGGTCGATTTAACTTTCACTAAGCGCTGTACAAACTTGGGCACATATTTTTATTTTATTTTATGAACCAATTTAAGAAAAATGATCGTAAATTTGCTCAAAAAGATAATGTTTTTAAAAGTTATTTCTTAATTTTTGTATTACAGCATTTTTATTTTCTTAAGAGGCCGATGTTCCAACAATAAATACTACTTAATATTTCGAAATTGGGCAGGTTATATAATATGAAATATTATTATATATGTATATGAAAAAATATTAAAAAAAGAAAAAGAGATTGTAATTTCTTCGTTCTGATGTCGAGGCAAAGCGCGGCGTTAAGTATCGCCATTCAACACGGAACAGAAGTGTTTTTATGAAAACGGAATGTCTTAACACTAGGTTCCCAGGTTCCCACTGCCTACCTTGCTTTGTGCGGGAAAACGCTTAAAGCTAAAAGAAAAGGAAGAAAAAAATATATATAAAAAATATTTTATCCTATAACTAGCTAACTATTATTCAGGACGATACGTCTTTAGTACTGTTATGTTTACGCATGTGATTATTGCCAGTATCATAATCGTGCACCAGCCATTAGAGCATTGTTGAATATGTTCATTAAGAGAGGAGAGTCAAAGAGGTCTCCTTACAAGTAATTTACAAATTTATTACATCTACAGAAATGAGTACGTACAATTTTTGTATATTTCCATAAGCATTAGAAAATTCGAATCCAGAATATGTAATTAAAGTCTGGCAACACACCTGTAGCTCATCTGGTGTTATACGGGTCGCTGTTTTTGTTCTTCTTGATTGAGAATCGAACCCAAAACCCGCTGCTGCTGCGTTTACAGTTGCCGCTTAGAAGTCAATTTGTTAATAACTAATAACAAGAAATTTTTGATACGCCGTCTAGAAGACGAGTTATTGACGAGCTATTAATGATCTTACTAATCCTACTAAAATGTATCAATATTTCATTTTCTTTCCAAGATTCTCTTTTTTTATATATTTTAACTAAAATCACTACTAGTAGTTTAAACTAGCTTTAATTATCAGTTTTAATTTTAATTTTGTTTTCATCTGTTACTTAAACTAGGCTTATAACTAGACATAATTATCTCTAGGTATTTTAATCATACGAGAATCCAGGTATTTGGATTGCTTTTTTCTACATATTTGACTTAATTTTCATTAACTTACATCATTCTTAGTTTATAGACTCATTCTCGTCAACGTAATGCACTGATGTCACTTTTCGAGGAAAACTTATCAATATATAACGGTGTGCTATAAGATAAACAATATTACTAGTTAACAGAATTTATTGATAAAATACACCTAATGCTAAAGTTATTCTTATTTTCTAGAATACTTGAATACATTTAAAATTTCACATATTATTAATCTCATAATTAAAAACGTACGTACATATATAGCCAGTACAATTTATTCTTAAGAAACGTAAAAAAATTGAACTTAGTGGAACTCGAACCCGTGCCTCTTGGAATGGTTCAAGCTTGGACGGCCTTAAAAACAACCAGAGTGCATGCAATGTAATAAAAGAAAAATAAGCAATTATTTTGAATTTTGTCACTTGTAATAATGATACCTATTAACAATATATCGTGGAAATGAAAAATGAAATACTTCATTATACCTCCTCGGTCAGATTATGATGAGAGATGACCATTGTCAATAAAAACATGATTAACTAAAAAGTCTAACTTAACCTAATTTTTTCCCTTCAATCAAAATAAACCAAAATCACTACTTTTTTTCTTCACAACATTTTTTTTCATTTTCACAATATGACGCCTTGAGTTCGTTAAAACGAATCGATTGACATAAGAAGTATAAAAATCGATCACTTGGTGTTTACAACGCCATAAAGTAAATATACAATTATAAACCTTACCATCCTTTACATACTCCTACATACATACGTAAGGCTCATTACTTGGAGTTAAAGGTCTTATTAATTATTGATTAATTATTAATTCATATGTTTCCATAAGAATTATTATTAAGAATACCTAAGTAAAATAATAAAAAAGTATCCATCTAATATTTAATATTGGATTTTTTAAGAAACTCTTTATTATTCCAACCACCAGATAAAAGTAAGCAGTAAGTAACGTTAAAAGAGGAAAATAGTTTTCTTTATAAACCATTACGAACTGAGTGCTTTGCCATGTTGCCCCTTAAGTCGTAGGGTTGATTTAAAGATATAAAAATGCTTATGACAAGTGGGTGGGGGGTAGTATATCTAACTTATATTGAATAAATACATTTATTTTTTTATTTAAACAATATTTTTAACAAGATCATATCAATTTTAATACAAAGCTTAATTTTCTTTTAAAATCGTACTAAACGCACCAATAACTATGCATAAATGCTCGTAACTTTTAAATGCATTGCCTTAAAAATTTGAATTCTTCTGTGCTTCAAGATGCCGTTGACTTGAATATTTATTAATAAGTTCAGCTTGATAACTCCACGTGATCTCGAGATAATTGGTCTTGACAGACGGACAGGCGCACGACAGAGTGATCCCACAAGGGTTCCGTCTCTTTCCTTTTGAGGAACCGAACCCTAAATACAATAATATAAATAAAATACATGATCATAAACATAAAATTTGTTACGTCAGTAAAACGTTCGTTTACGTTCGTTTACTCAGTGCTCAGATAACAATGTGCTACTAAACAAGATGAAGGGCATATTATTATTACTAGTTTGGACATCGATATATTCGTCTTGTTCAGCTAAGATATCCCTTTGTTATCACTGCCAACAACAGAGCCTTTCATTTGCACAAGAATATTGTATCTGTGAAGGATAATCCTTGGTAGCATAACAGCGATGTTGCCTCTACAGCACAATGGGGAGGGCAAACAACCCGAGAAGTTTCTTTACTTTGCATCCATAAATATTGACATAGGATGTACACTGAGATAAACCACGAAAATAACCGGTAAATTGAATCGGAATATATGGCTTAAAATCCTCACTTGGTTTGTATCAGGTGGGATGTTAAAATCTCATTGTTTATACATTAGTTATCAACGGGGCGCCAGCTTCTTGGCTCGAATCACGCTAGAATAGTATGCTTCGTTCCCACTGCAATTTCTCAGATTTTGAATGATAGATAATGTATCCAAATTACAGGTTGCACCGTGCGAACGGCTCGTACTTTAGAGTTTAACCGGTGCGTGAGAGTATTTGAACTGAAGCAGCGCACGCCGCTCTTCTGGATGTCAATGTAGCCCGATAAAGGAAGACCCTGCATACCTGTCTGCGTATAGAGTGCTCTTTAGTTAGGTTTGAGTTTCGCCGAAATGTTGGGATCCTTATTTTTTTAAGCGGCAGGTGACCGGTTGAGCGAGCGGGATGGGTGTTCTCTGGCGAGTACGAAAGCTCGAGAGTCGGGAATTTAGAGATACATGCAGTCTTGCGTCGGCACGGCTAGCCGCCGACCGCCTCGCGTACTTGGACCATTAGTCACGGTAAAACGTCAACTTTACGTACGTCGATATAACGCGATAAACATTTGTTTTGAACGATTCTGTTATTTATATTTTATTTTTATAATAGTATTTGTGCTTTTCAACTGGAAATACATTTGAAATTTCTTCGTGTTACTTAAGTTTGTGAAAAGTATAGTTATTTAGTGCATGCGAGCGGTGAATCCTGCTGCACCTACGGCAGTGGTAAGATATTTATTATTTCGAAAAATATTTTTAAGCTGATTTATGTGGGTTGTTCTGGTTTCTGAGGTGACGATAGATGGTCTCACTTATTATCTCTAATGAATAGATAAGATATGCGTGGTCTTTGGCGGTAGTTAAATATTTCGAAACTAAAATCACCAGTTTATTAAGGGGTTATAAGGAGTATTATGCAAATGAGTAAATATTATAAAATTTGCAAAATCTTTTGTTATAAGAAATAGTTATTTTTACATGTTTAACAAAAGCAAGGAGAATTTTTTCCGAAATTTACCGGAACGTAACTGGTCTTTCGGAATGTTGTTAAAAACATCCATCTTTAGTACTTAATGCCAATTTTTTTTTCTATTAAGAATATTTTTTATAACATAATATTTAATTTCCATTATTTTTACTAATCGTATACAATTAATATTGAAATTTCTAAATGAATGAATTATTTAAATTAGCAGGAAATATATATTTTCATATATTTTTTAATATTATATGTATTAATATGAATATTAAATCTATGGTGTACTGTTTTAATAATCATTAAATAGAAATATTAGTTATAAACCTTTATTTAATATATATTTAGGTACCTACATTAGTACCCAACGTAGAAAGTTATATATGAAAATGTCAGAGTTAACTTTCCTTTAGCAAATGCTAAAACTGGTGTAATAACAACATGTATAATATAATAAAATAAGTATAATATTTCGAGTTTATTTTACGTCAGTATTTGAACCTACGTCGTTAAAAAACCGTTTAAAAATGTGAATGCCGCTTTCTTTCACTATATCCAATTCATGAGAATATACAAAAAAACTTGAAAAAAAAACTTTATCATTTAGGATTAAAAATTCACTCATTTTAGTACAAATTAACTGAAATTCTAAATGTCTATGGTTGTAGGACCATAGCATAGGTGTATTTATAACATATTTTTCTTTAGTAAGTAAATACTAGTGGAGAAGGTTTATTTAGTTAGGTCCCTTAGACCTTCATTTGAATAAAGCAACTGACTTTGTAGTAGGTAGTATATTCTACCTACCGCAACCTACCGTAATTAAAAACATTACAATACGATAAATCTAAATATTATCAACAATTCATTTCAAGGAAATATTTTTTTTCAGCTTCACGCTATATCCCGCATGTAGCAGGGTAGGCAAAGAGAGCCTAGTTTTAAAACACTCCGTTCCCCATTTTCCGCCGAATTCTGGAGACACTGCCTGTGCTACCTGCCCCTGAGCCACGACTGACCTCACAAATAAAACAATTTTATACAAATCATACTGAAATATTTCTCATACCAACATTTAACATTAAATATTTATTTTTTAATGGGGGACATTTCAACATTCACTATCCCATGTCGAATCATAGTGGGGTCCGACAAAGGGCACAATGAGCCCGATTGAATGACAATGCTGCACGGTCCAGCGCTCTGCTGCACCATGGAGTAGAAACCGGTCAACTGCAATTGATTTTTTTAGGAGAAATGCTAACTGTAATCCAAATAATAAAACATGAAAGTACAGTTGCAAATTCCTTTTGTAACATTATAATTGTTTTGGTACATTTAGGACGAGTAGGTTTGAATGTTGATTCGTTGAACTTTGGTTAGATAAAGTTTGGCGTTGGGAACTGCGACCAGTCACGCAAGTGGGTGAGAAGCATGGGCGTAGTAATAGGGGCCGGGTTGTTCGTGCCCACTCGAGAATAGTTTTGTGCCTACCCCAGAATTTTTACTAAAAAAAAACTATTACGCGAAAAAATCTGTAGATAAGCCCTAATGAAAGATTTACTTTGAACTCCTATTGGCTAAACAAGCTGATCTTTTGAGATGTAGATATTTTTAGCTTTGTTGCTACACCAACTACTAAACCTAAGATTGATGGTAAACATTGGATGAAATTTCTTATTAACGCTTGTATAGTGGAATTAATCACGAGGTTTTTTATTATTAAATACTAGCGGCCCGCTCGCGGTTTCATCCGCGTGAACTATGTTATTATTAATTTCTGTCTCCATGACTACGTCCTAGTGACGTCTATGCAAAATTTGAGACTCCTAGCATTTGTAGTAACGAAGTTTCATACAAACTTTCGACCCCAAAAACAACCCCTTAGAANAATGAAAATATTAAATATTTCATTATCCCGAGTGGGAATTGAACGCACCGTTGTTGCGTTTATATTCGCACACTTGTGCTTGCGCCTTTACAGCCTAAAATCATAAGATCAATTAGATTTAATATTATGCTAAAATATTGAACTGAACTTAAACTTAATACTGGGATGAAAAAATAAAATAAACCTCCGACTGCTAGAACTAGAGGAGCTGCTGCTTAAGAGTTTAATACATGTCAAACGCATGATTATAAATTCATTCTATAGTATTAAAGTTCTTTGAATTAGTAATTTATATGACATGAAGTAAATGAATACAAAATGTCCATTTACAATATGAACCTAACCTTATAAAATAACTTTTATATTTCCTCGGATATTACTTTATGGCATAAGATGCTGCCAAGTCTTAGGTTATTTAAAAGTTTAATAGTACAATTTGCAATGAAGTGAACTATTTTATAGGGTAAAGCAAACAAAACTTAATGCTAGGCCATTTTAACGTATCAATTTAACATAGCTATTTACCTGTTGACATATTTTTTTATTAAGTAATATGAAAATATTTTACTTACCCAGTGCCTGTTTCTATAAATATTTCAAAATCGATGGTCCCTACATAAAACATCGAAAGTAAAAGTTGCAAATATATTTATTGCTCCTTTAAACTATTAAGAAATGCAGTTATTGCGTCTATCAATAATAGGATTTAAGTATAAAGAAAATGGCACCTTTTCACTTTCAATATTTTACTTATGCACCATCGAAATAAACATTTTAATTAACCTTTATTTATTTTTCTAAATTATAATAAATAATATGATAGATATATTCGTTATTAACAAAAAACGTAATAAAATATCATTTGCAAGTACTAAAGTTTTTATATAATACAGAAAAAAAATATTTCTTTATCTATTTTACCGTTACGGTTCCCGTAACAGTTACTCCTATAGATAGGACATGTTATCATTGTAAAATAGTTAACTGGTATTTAACTGTTATTTAGTTTCACATATAGTTAATGGTATAAAGAGACTAATAAATTTGCTTTTGCGTTGCTTTAGACAATATAAAAATATTCGTATTAAGAAATTACAATGTTAATTCAAGTGGTCGTAGCACAGGCTCCCAAGGGTGGCACAAACAGAAGCTTAAAGTAAACCCGACAGGTTGTGGTTTTAATTCCAACTCGAGGACATGAAATATTTTCATTTCTTCGCTCTGGTGTCAAGGCAAAAGCGCGGCATCAAGTTCTGCCATTCAACTCGCAATACCTCCTGAATTCACCGGAAAATGGAGCTGTATCCTTGGACATGCCTCCATGCAGTAGCCTATCCTGCTTAATGCGAGATACTGCGTGAAAGTAAAAAAAAACCAATTAAACATTAGTGTCGTTTAACCATTTGGCATATATATGCAAGTAAGAACGCTACTACATGCAATTCCTTGCATAAATACATTTCAAATAACATCTGTAATTTCTCGCTAATGTGCTGCTCATTTTCCAACAAGAACGTATTAATAACATGCATTTCAAATATAATTTACATATTATATTGTAAGTCTCTTATATTGTGTATTTTAGAAATTAATTAAGAGTTATATTAGTTTAAATTGTCACTAGAATGTTTAGAAAGAGAATTTTCCATGCGATATTTTTCGCTTTTATAAATAGCCAGAGAAATTAACAACCACACACTTTCAGAGAGAATAAATAAGTCTCCCCTTTTCACGTTTTTTTTAAAACTTCAGACACTTTCTTTCATTAGTAAGCGTGTGAAGTAAGCGGTATAAATATAGATTATCTAGTGATAAGTCATACTTAAGGTAGAATCATTCCGCGCTTCGAACGGAACTTAACGCCGAACTTTATCTAATTTCAAGGGAAATGGTAGACTAATAGAAATGGATATAAAATGTTCCCTAAAAGAAACTCACAACCGTCAAACATTTGAAATTAGAGGGCTTCATAGACTAGAGTACAAAACTCATTTAAAATAATGAAATTTTATATTCTATTAATTTAAAGATTATTATTTCTTTATTTATTCCAAATCTTAATAAAATGGACATATTATTTATTTGTTTTTTTTTCTTTCTGTATATTCATTTCCTACATACGTTAGACTTATGTCATAAAATAAATTAATTTATGTTCAACTTGTCCTACTTCGTATTCGCTCTAGATTGCCTGTCACGGTCTTTTAGGTTATTAAATTCTCGATATAAACGATAGCGTATATTACGATATAAAAAGTGGTAAGTTACTAAAATATATATTTTTTAAAATATCCCAAAATAATATTTTAAATTGAATGCCTACATTTTATATTAATTATTCCATATTTATGTACTTCTACTGTACTTTTTGGCTTAAATTGTATGTTATTTAATATTTACTGTAGAAGTTTATTCCTTTTTTTATTAAAATTATTCAAAATGTTTATATGAATATGCCTATGTGTTATTTTGAAGTACTCGGATAAGGATAAGTAATATATTACTATAAAGATTCATTTAAATCCAATTATTAATTTTTATTATAACAAAATTATATATTAATTTATAATATTAATAAAGGTATAAATTCTATCCTATATATTAATATATGGGATAGGATTTATTCCCTTAGCATAGGTATGTTGCAGTTAAGGCATAAAATCGTTTTCGTGCGCTAGGATAAGCCGTCGTCTAAATAAAACTAACAAAATAGCACTACGGCCTCGAAGCGATGGCAATGGCCGGGTCAAGTTTTTGCTATTCTACGCAATTTGCTGGGACTTGTAAAGTCGATATGAATAATTGAGTGCATATCTTTTATGCACATATATTAACTTTAAGAAACAGTAGTATTAGCTTATGGAAATAAGTTTCACTCTTATGACAGGAGCTTCCTTTTGTGCTTTAAACTTATGATATATATCTACTCGGATTTCCCAGATTTACATGGTAACTCATTTTAGTCTCAAACTTATTTAATATTTTTACATTTTGATTTTAAAACTTGATTTAACTAAATGTAAAGTAGATTACATAAATTTATATAAACTATAAGATAAGATTTTTGTATATTTAATTACATTATTGCTTTAACAGATATAATAAAATTAATCGTTGATAGTAATTGACTGATATATTTTTAAATAACTGTGAAATGACGCGGAATTCGAAAATTCATTATAATACATTTTTGTGAAATACATTATATAATTAAATGTGAAAACTAATACTTCTCACTAAATTAAACTTTATATATGTATATATGTAAGTTTTAAAAACTTCTAGTCAATATTTGTTATTAAAAAAAATATATTTACATAGTAGATACGTATTTATATAAGAAAATTGTGTGTATATTTTTAATTATATAACATTATGTAAGATAATAATATAATATATTTTCAAGAGTATATTATACTAGCGAAAGAAACGCGGCTTCGCCTGCTTAATTTTTTGTAAAATTATAGACAAACTATATAAAATCTTTATATAAATTGTAGCCTATATGTTATTCTGATATATATGCTATGTAACTGGAAACTCATCTAAATTTGTTCTGGAGATTTTGCGTGAAAAAGGAACAAACATCCATCCTTACGATTACAAACTTTCACATTTATAATACTAGCAGATAATATTGAAGAGCCTACAATTGTTTACATAAGCTTTTAAATACCTACTTGACATTTAAAGACGAACGGAAGTTACCAGCGTTGACGTAGCGTTCGTTGGTACGGTTCATTTTCATATTTACATTTTATAAATTGTTTGACATGTAAATGACAAACGTCTACAACGTTTTTTTTTTTTTTTTTTTCAGGAATATACTCTACTAGCGAAATAATATATATATTCTATATGTTATTCTGCTGTTATATATGCTATATAACTGGAAACTCATCTAAATTCGTTCTGGAGATTTTGCGTGAAAAAGGAACAAACAACGTTAAAACTAATAATAAAAATATAACTATTTACAATAATGTTTGTAATAAATTAAGACCTAGTGGACGTTTTATTTCATTTTTGGTGATATACTTAACCTACTGGGTAGAAGTTTATTTTGTATTTAATAGTTTTCGAAACAAATTATAAATAATGTTAAATCTTATTTAGCTATTGTTAATTCTTATTTAATCTGTATTAAATCTTTTGACAGATTAAAAATTGTAGATCGTAAACTTAAATATTTTTTTCATACGAATATATTTTTTAAGTAACTATTGTTTATGTTTATATATGTATATGAAAAATACCAAAACCTCCACCGGCGGGATGAACTTTTCATGTAAGTATGAGTATAGAACGTACAAGTTTGGCCGTTGTCTGGTTATACGTGTTTATTAAAAAGGAATTAGCAAAACCTCTCAACTTCATACTTAAAGTAGCATCGCTACGTAATATTTTCTTTTTATGCCATATTACATATTAGGATAGACATGTCGGCTATATTCATATAGGATACACAACTTCTTGTATATATAGAATATAGAAGTTGTTCTTTTGTTTACATAATATGGAGAGCAATTAGTACAAAAAAATCCAGTCCATGTCCTCTGCTGCAACAGAAAAGGAACATGGCGCGACAGACTGTAGGGAAAAGAAAAACATCTACCTATAATTATATTATAATTATCTTCTTATGTGCTACGAATAATGATAATTGATTATAACTAATATAAAATGGTAACTAATTTTCCTAATATTATTAGTTAAAGTAGGAAAAGAGAAACAATAAAAAATCTCTACATATGAGAACGTATGGCTTACTGGTCAGATCGCTTGGACGTTTTCCAAGGGGCACGGGTTCAAATAACGCGACGTTAAATTTTGTATACTTTTTTTATTTTTTTCTTATAGCATAGTCTTCTTAATATCTTAAAAACAATCAGATATTATAAAGTTATTACAATGCAATCTAAACGCAAATAAGAATTTAATAATGGCGGGAAAATAGATATCGTGTTTTCTGTTTTGTTTGCAATACATCCTCAAAAGGTGAATGATGAAGATGCTTGAAGATTAATCTATTGAAGTACCTCATTGGTGTCTGTACCTTCAAGATATATGAGAAAATCTATTATCGGGGCCATATATTTAGGTAATAGAACCCAAAACATGTATGTGCATTATGTAGGCTACTCTCAGACATGGCTTACCTGATTTAAATGCAGTTTTCACTATTGCATTTTGGCAAGCTTCCCTTTACATCTAGTGTTTGTTTCATTTATTTTATTTATTTGTTTGTTATGTTATTTTAAATAATTGCATATTGCTATGAAATAAGTGTGTTATTGAAGTGGATGAAACTTAATATCAAGTCTTTAAAATGATAATGTTAGTAAATAATTTTATCGTACATGCAAGCGAAGCCGTAATATAATATTATAGATAAAAAACTACTATAAGATTATATATAACATAATAGAATGAATGTAAATAAGTTGAAAAACACAGAGTAAATATAAAAATTTAAGTTTGAAAATCTCTCGGTAAAAAAGGCGATTAATGTCTGTCATATTGCGACTTAAACTGGTCCAGGAATTTTTAGCTGGAAGAAGTTTCACCTAAGGGGCTTAAACGTTTTTTGGAATCGACCAAAATGTTTTAAAGGAACCGTTTTGAAATTAAAAAAGAATTGTCGGTAATTAAAAGTAATTATCAAAATATAATTTTCCATCATTGCATTGTGTTGAAACAATTTAGTTTTAACGAGTCATAAAAGAAGTCGTTAACGGGCCGGTGACCAGGTGTCGGCGTTCGTTGAAGGGAGGGCGTTAGAAAAAAAATGGAATGATTACTTCATTCAGCTGTTTATGAAATTTTAAGAAAAGATCTTATTTTATTAAATTGCAGAGCTAAAAATATAACTCGTATGTGCTCTATGGACCGTATTTATAAACCGCTCTCAAGTCTGAGATCGATCTTAAGTATGTAATATTTATTGACTTTAAGAAATATAATTGGTGTTTTCTTTATACAGTACATTCAAAATACTATGAATTGATGGTTGGGGAATGATTTGATGTGATTGTTCTATACAATTTAAATATCTAATAGACTATATTTTTTAAATTAAGTTGTAAATTAAAAAATATTTATAATTAATGTGTATACTTACATTTAGACTTTAAAGATACTATTATAGACAAGTTGTTCACTTAAATTTACCTTGACTTTTAGAGAAATTGTTTCTTACGTTGTATAAAAACAGACGTCTGGAGTGTGGTCAGGTACACCAAGGCTTAACCGTAACTCGAAGGGGCTTTCGCCCTCTTTTTATGACACCTCAAAGCACCCGCAGCGATTCCATACAAAAGAAACGAAAAGAAATTATGAATGACTCGCGTTCTTTGTCTTTCATTCATTTGAAGCGGTAAAATGAGATACGGTGACAATTGACAATAATATCATTAAAGTGGCGATAATAAATACAATGCTTTAATTGTTTGAGGCGCGCAGCACCTACTATATATGGATTATTGTTTGTTTTTAGCTTCACGCTCTATCCCGCACATAGCAAGGTAGGTAAAGGGAACCTAATGTTAACCACCTTCGCCACTTTCCACCAATTTTTTTGGGGCAATGCGTTTTGAGTAATTATTGTTCTATAGGTAGGTGGTAAAATTCGAAAATAAGTATTTTCTTTGGCTTAACTTCTTCAATAAATGACGAATAAAGTTGAGTTTTTTGGTAACAATTTCAAAAAACGGTGTCAGTTAAAGTTTGGTCATATCCGTACAAATTAGCAATTGTATTGGTCATACAAATCCAGTGAGCCGAGCCGGTCTGCTTAAGATGAAAGCGTAGAAATGAAAACTACCATCCTGNTGTTCTATACAATTTAAATATCTAATAATATGTAAGTTTTAAATTAAAAAATATTTATAATTAATGTGTATACTTACATTTAGACTTTAAAGATACTATTATAGACAATTTGTTCACTTAAATTTATCTTGAATTTTAGAGAAAATGTGTCTTACGTTGTATAAAAGCAAACGTCTGGAGTGTGGTCAGGTACACCAAGGCTTAACCGTAACTCGAAGGGGCTTTCGCCCTCTTTTTATGACACCTCAAAGCACCCGCAGCGATTCCATACAAAAGAAACGAAAAGAAATTATGAATGACTCGCGTTCTTTGTCTTTCATTCATTTGAAGCGGTAAAATGAGATACGGTGACAATTGACAATAATATCATTAAAGTGGCGATAATAAATACAATGCTTTAATTGTTTGAGGCGCGCAGCACCTACTATATATGGATTATTGTTTGTTTTTAGCTTCACGCTCTATCCCGCACATAGCAAGGTAGGTAAAGGGAACCTAATGTTAACCACCTTCGCCACTTTCCACCAATTTTTTTGGGGCAATGCGTTTTGAGTAATTATTGTTCTATAGGTAGGTGGTAAAATTCGAAAATAAGTATTTTCTTTGGCTTAACTTCTTCAATAAATGACGAATAAAGTTGAGTTTTTTGGTAACAATTTCAAAAAACGGTGTCAGTTAAAGTTTGGTCATATCCGTACAAATTAGCAATTGTATTGGTCATACAAATCCAGTGAGCCGAGCCGGTCTGCTTAAGATGAAAGCGTAGAAATGAAAACTACCATCCTGCACGCATTGTCCCGAGTGACAGTACAGTACAGTGTGTTTAACATAGTTCCTCACACATTGTTCAATCGATCTCTCCGCTATTCCTCTTTGTGAATAGAGAAATGTAATAAAAAATATTCCTCCACAAGAAAGAAAATTTTAGTTGTACTGAATAAATCAATAATGATAATAAATTTTATTTTTATAATTATAATTATTCTAATAAATATTGTACCACATTTTAAAGATTTTATATATCTAAATAATAACTTTTAAAAAAGATATAATTAAAGGCATACCCTTAAGTTCATTTTCTGCTACATGTGGATGACTTTATCTCTCACTATATAAAGGTTGCTCCAACAATGGCATATAAGGTGTGATCCAGGAGATCTATCCAAATAAGGATCAAAAGGTTCTTGTCTAATGAATGCATTCCTATAATAAAGTCCTCGGCATAGATTTAAATGGTATAATGATAGTAGCAAGTACAATCTTAGTTGGCTGGATGATTGCGGGAGATGGGTATCTTTCCATCTATTATCTAATTAGGAAACTTGATACTTGCCTCTTTAAAGACGTCTCATTGGAATGTGACGGCAAGAATGTTTATGTTTAGTTATATTTATAGGTTCCGTAGGTACGTTGGGATCGTAGAACATCTAGTAGATCGAAATTAGGGTTCCTTTTTATTATTTTACAGATGGACCTATTAGAGGGATAGCTTTGGTATTCATATTTATTATTTATATTAAATAATATGTTGTCTTTAAAAATGAGTCGTTTCAGTGTTATTTTTATCGATGACAAGTGAGAAAAATACGCATTATTATCTCAAAGTGACGCGAGATCCTAATTTAAAATCAATCTTGTATATTAATTAATATTTTACCATCTTCAACCGGTAATTCGGGTTAAAATATTTATTGACAATACCAAATATTAATAAATTTGTCAAAATACTTAATTTAATACTGAATTTAAAAGATCTAATAATATACTGATTATATATCTATTTATGCTCAGGATTTGATCATTATTTTTGTGTAGCTATATTATTATGTATTATATTTTTAAGCTTACACTGTATTCCATAGCAGTGTAGTCGTAAGGAAGCTGCGAACCTTGTGTTAAGATACTCTGTTCCCATTGAGACACTTGCGTTCCCCACTTTTCACCGAATTCTTGGGGCATTGCGTGTGGAGTGGCCGAAATTAAAGCTGCGTTTTGCCTCGTCACCGGAGCCCCGCCCGGTGACGCTGTCAAGACTATACCAAGTCAACAGCAATAAAGTCCATTCGAAAAGAAAATCGTAACCAGAGATAATATTACCAAATTTCATTCGCACAAGTGGCAATCGAACCCACAACCATCGAGTTTAACGTTGAAAAATTGACTATAGCAAATCACTGCTTTTCGCTAAACTTCGCTCAAAGTTGCAAATCGTCTGACTAGACGGACCGAGGAAATATATTTATTATAATAAAAATTCACAATCATCTTCTTTAATAAGGCACGTTTCAGCAATATTTCTAGTGCGTCGTATATTTTATTATTATTTCCTTTATTTTATTTATCCTTTAAAGTTTTGGTATTTACATTGTTAACCACGAAAAACAAAATAAATATATATTTTTTTCATTTGTAAATACTACACATGTAAATACTTAGGGATAAACTATACTGGAGTGTGCCTGTTCTTAATTACTAAAAACCTATTTTGGTGTTTTCTTTTATTACAAGATCATCTTAATTGTACGGTCCAGGCAAGTCTTTAAGCAAGGTAGATATAATTAACGTCAAAATCCGACTTCTTTTTTGTTTTTGGATATAAATAATGTTATTTTAATTTTCTTGCGAATCAATCTCCTTGCTTCCTCCTTCCCTTCTTGGGAATTAACACTAGGTTCCCAGATTGGTTCCCTCTTTTTTGCTATGTTCGAGATATATCCTGAGATTTTTTTTTTAAATGTTAACCAAGCTTAAGCAAAGCCTACATGGAGAACGATCGCATGAGTAAATCTACTCCCGGGTATAATCTATCCTGTAACGACTGGCTTAGTGCCCTTTTACAGTACAATTTATTACTCTGGGCCTTGACGCTGTTTGTGGTCATGTTTTTTTTTGTTGAGTTTTTTATCTACATGTTAAAGAATAAGTTTTTCTTTATTTATTGACTACTAACGCGATGATTTAAAAATGGATGAAAAGTGAAGGTAATTATTAGGATTTTATTATTCCATGAAGAAAAAAATAAGTATTTATATTTTGGTGTTTTTTGCTATAAGTACCTTGTATAGAGAAGGAATCCATGTTCCACCCCAAAATAAGTTTTCTTTTTATATTTATGTGGATAGGCGTTTAATTAAACTGACTGTAGTCAATTCTTAACTTCATACAAGAATATAGAGATTTTGGTGATTGGTGGTACGGATTAATTTCTGTCCACCATCTTGTTTTAATCATTTTGATATCAATTCTGTAATACTGAAAAAATAGGTACAATATTTCGTTTTAAATCTCGTGGAACTTAACGGAACCTTTTCCTTTTTCTCTAACTAGGAATATAGGATTGAATATTTTATAACAATTACTTTTTGGTTCTAACAGTTGTAAAACCGAATTGGGTGGCCATATTTTAGAGAATTAAATGTTAAAATGTTTAAATGTGTTTTCATACAATAAATAATGTTACAATTATTATATTTTACCAGTATAGTTATATAGAAAAAAAAAACAAATTCTTAAGATTATGTTACGAAGCTTAAAACAATGAATCAAGAATTGACACTTCTTTCATGTTTTTACTTTGTCTTAATTTAGCGTGTAGATTTTATTTACGACAAATTATACAATAGCTAGATATGTACGTACGTGAGAGCAACTATGCGTTTCCGTATTGCATCGCTAGACTGATTTTAGTAAAGATGCTTGTAAATTACGGGTAAATCGTTTAATTAATTGATTTTTATTTACCTTTGCCACTTATATAATTATATAATTTCACTGTATTCTAAAAAAAAATATTGTTTATAACTTTTTATTCTTCTCTGGTTGAATGTCTTAAGGTAACTCTTTATTGGTTTTGTAAATAACATAATAAATAAATAAATTGTATAAAATTTGATTTATTTTAATATTATAAAGTCGTCATTCACAGTCAAAATATAAAGGGTAGTTTCACGATCACATAGCGATTATGAATTCAAATAATAATTTTGTGTATTTGAAAATAAAAGTATTTTTTCACTTCACGTCGTATCCCGCAGGGTAAGCAAAGGGAACCTAGGAACCTAGTGTTCAGTCACTCCGTTCCCACTTCCGTTCCCAAAAAAAAAATGAAAATGAATATTTTACTGGTGTGGTTAAATAATAGGTCACGAAACCAAATCACTATTGCATCCAGTGCCTTACATGTACAAATTTAAAAGACTAGAAGGAAAAAGAAAAAAAAAAAAAGATTTTGTTATCCGTATTTATTCCATTCTAACAAGTCCAATGAGAGTGTTCTTGTAAACCGCTTACAAATACGTTATGTCCTCAATCCACACCAACGGAAATCGTAGGATGGCGTAAGGTGACGTTATATAAATACGATTTATATTACAAAATGCATAAAACGTTCCCACTTACGCAAATGGGCAGTTAAGAAAATGTAACGTTTATTATGAGTGAGCCCTTACGATCCATTGACGGAGCTCGCGTGTAATGGAAAAGTGGTGTCGTTCCTACGCCGACGACCGAAATGCGATTAAACTGACACTTTTATGTCGCTCTCGAAAACTACTCTTGCCGTTCGTGGTCGCCATTTTTTTGTTATGGATGTTTAAAACACTTTTAATTATAATTAAAAATTGATTATATATATTGCTTTGTCGATTATAACCAATGAAAAACCAAAATAAGGACTCCCTTGTCCCTTTCCGCTTCCAACAAAGCGTGATATTCGAGACTTTTGACATTTATGAGTTAATGCAAAAATGCAGATTATATATGCAGAATATTCGGTGTAAAATCAGTGATATAAATAAATATTCAGAAATTCAGCGATAAATTATTTTAACTGTAACAATGAAAAGATTTTAAATTTATATGAAAATTTTATAAGAAAATATTGGTGATAAAAATATCAACTTGAAATTAAAAACCCAAGAATATCTTCTGTTCTTATTTCTGAACCTGTATCGGTAGATAAATGGAATTCTTAGCAACAAGTAAAAAATAAGTGAGAGCCAATTTAATAACTGTGCTTGTTTATAGTAGGAATGGAGCCAAAAAACTGAAGAACTACAAGCATGTCTATTGAAGTCTTGAGAGATAGTGTTGTAAAAATTCCGATAGCGTATAATGGCGTCATTGTTTCACACTTAAAGTTTATTGACAACTCAAATTGATGGCTTTCTTATATGCTATATGCAATTGTATTGAACTATATATCTAAATTATAAAAGAGTGCAGAAAAATTATTAACTAAGTTTATCTTTATTATTAAAAACTAATGTTTTTGGTTGATTGAGATGATTCGTAAAATTATTTTTAAAGCACAGTAATGAGATCTTAGAAATTAAAAAATTAGGCAAATACTTAAGTTTTTGAAATTTAAAAGTTTATTTTATAAATGATAAAAAAACATATATTTTTGTAATCAAAAAGGGATCTCGAGAGAAAATGTGGAATATAAGAACAAAATAAGTTTTTAATATTCGTCATCGATTTACAAGACGAATAAATTTCTTACTTCACTCATTACTCTTAATGATACATGTGTCAGATGAACTCGCTTTATGGTATTTTTGTTGGCATAACCGTCCGGTAGTAACGGAAGATTTAATATAGCTTTAAGGATACAGTTTTATTACTTTTTATGTCTTTTTAGTACTTATCTTGTAAAGACAAGATTTTTTTTGAAAAAATTCTCAAATCCAAGCTTTTTGTGAACATTTAACAGTTATTTTTAAATGATTTACATAAAAAAAATTAGGAAAAAGTTATTAAAGACATTTTAAATATATGTTCATTTGGTATATTCTTTTTAATTATATTATATTATATAATAATATATATATATATATAATTATATTATATATTCTTTTCAAGATTTATTCCAATCGATAAAAGGACAATAATATATATTTTCATTTTAAAAATATATTATATATGCAAAATGACGTGTATTAATGAGTGTATTAATATTATAAAGAAAGATTGACTTTTTATTTAAGCTTTACTAAATTTTATGTGTTATAAAATAAAACCGCCGTTTGAATGCAGTGTTATTAAAATAAATGTTCTGAACCCGTTAGTAATATTAATGGTATTTTGAAGACTCAATCTGTCTTTTTAAGTGTATATTTGCAAAATGTATCATTAATTGTTATTAATGATAATGATGGCGTTGTGGCGCAGTGACCATGTTTGATATGGATTCGATTCAGTAAAATAAAATAATTTCATTTTTATTAACTAAAATATAATATTTTTATCACCTAGAAATCTACTCATGCTAGGTAATTCGTTACTGAAAATGGTGTGGAACTGGCTGTGGATATCAATGGAGGATGTTTAAATAGACATGTTAGTCATAATTTAAATGGTTATTTTAATTTGAAAGTGACAATTCTATAAATAATTCTAAAGGGAAATTAATTGATAGCTTAACTCATAATTATTGACGCTATCTTAATGAGATCAACTAATTAAGTTGAAAACTTGTTTTTCAATATACACGTAAATACTATTTACTTTCAAAGTAGGTAAAGACCGTATTTTAACTGACCTTGTGAAAACCGTTAAGGCAATCTCGATTTGTAATATTTCCGCGGTATCTTTACTGTAATATACAAGCAGGTAAATACGTCTAAAGTATCTATCTAAATAAAAAAGACTTATGCCATTATATCATATATGTATATATAAGATCGATTTAAAAATATCTACAGTATAAAGTTAAAGAAAGGACTTTATTAATCTATATATATAAAAGGACTTGTCCTCACTGACTGAGGTAAGACGCACGCACAGCCGTAACCACTGATGGTAGAAACGTGAAATTTGGACAGATGTTTACTTTCGTAATCTGGACATCCACTAAGAAGGGATTTTGAAAAATTTTAACCCTAAAGGGGTGAAATAGGGGTTCAAAGTTTGTATGGAAAAAAAATTAAATCGGCACCGATTTTTATAAAATTTGAAATTTAGATTTTTAAAAGTATTTAATTGAACACGTGTTTCATCGTTTTCTAGAATTCTCCCCCTAAGGGTGCAAATAAGGGGTTGAAAGTTTGTATGGAAAAATCTTTAAATCGCCACCGATTTTTATAAAATTTGAAATTTAGACTCTTAAAAATATTTCATTGAACACATGTTTCATGGGTTATTAGAATTCACCCTTAAATACGCAAGCGAAGCTGCGCGCGGCCGCTAGTATAATATAAGTATACGATTGCAAGCCGACAAAGCAAATATTAATGAAAAAAAAGATAGCACACAAATATTAATGAGTTAGATACCAATACAGACCTCGTACAGTACAGTAGGTACGCTAACCGCTAACGTATCTATCAACTTCGTATCATCCATTCGTAGTAAACCTGACATATAATATAATATGGATGGATTTCGGAACTTCCTTAAATTGTTTCTACTTTGGTAGCGTGTCTCTTACGTCATTAATATTGTGCCAATTTTATAAGGAAAACCTGCTCGCTAGTAGGTGTGGTATGTACGTCAAGTATACTTCAAAATACGTTTAGATTTTGTTTTGTATTAATTCAAATGACCATTTAATCCGTAGTGGCTTATTTAATGTTAAGTAAGTTAACTGTCCATATGAAATATATTCATACTTAATAATTTAATAGAAATTTAATTAAATTAATTCAATAAACACGAATATGATACGAAAAATGTTTCAGTCGTTTAGTTAGTTTTTCCTCTTATTTACATGAAATCCCCTCGAAATCGTTTTAATACAGTTTCACTACTTTTTTTTTAAAAAAAGAAAGCCCTTATTTTATTCTGTTATTCAAAAATACTAATCTACAGATTTCTTTTCTTTTCGCTTATTTTCAAAATAAGCCAATTTCTCTATATGTATATAACTCTCTATACATGATTTTTTTTTATTTAAGATATCAATGGTAGACCCAGGAGAGTTTCCCTTCTTCCATTATTAGTATCAGAAGCAATTTTACGTTCCCTCAATGCGCCAGCTAATATTTATACGGTAGTAAACCTCAATACGGAAGCTAGACATTTACAATGGGAGAGCGTGAAATGAATGAATGAAAAAATTGTACCTATAGCTATATACAAACCTGTAATTACTTTCTTGTTTGTTATGAAAACATTATTGAGAAAAGAATTGTATAAAATTATATTAATTTTTATGTATAATTAATTAATTAATCCGTCATTCAAAAGATTTCCTTTATAAATGTATTATGTTGGTATTTATATAATGAAAGAATACAGTTATAATATCTTTATATTATATAAAAAAAAGAAAATAATTAAGCAAATGTCAACTTTCACCTTGCACATAAAATATTCAGGTAAAAGTTTAAATATTTGACTGCGAAACGACGGGACAGATATTAAATGCCACGTTGTCTTGGAGGGCTTCCAAAGGTTCCCCTCGTGAAATATAAGCAAAATATTACAAGCTAAGCTTATTCATAGCGTTGGTTGAGTAATATCATATTCCATTACCAACGTCCATCTTTTACCTTTTATAAATTTAAATGTTATATCAAAAAATGTTCTAAAAGTAATTTTAATACAGGTAATGGAAGATTATATTTAAAAAATACAAGCTAAAAAGGCTATTAGTTAATAAATATCTAAGAAGTCTACCTACTACTAGTTCTTGAAATCCTCTATGTATATAAAAATATAAATCTTTTAATATTGACGCCAAAATTGTTTGAATATAAAAATTTAAAATATTAAATATAAACATAGTACTTTAACTCCCGTTTTAATAACGTCAATTACGATTAAAGAACGTACAAAAAAGCTATAATTGCGTTCGAATCTTGTAGGATTTAATAAAAAAGTATGGATGGTGTACATTATACATACATATATGTAGCTTGTTGGCGCCTAGATTAGTTTTAATTAGCATAACGAGAACTGGCGCTATTAATCACTGTCAGATTTACATTGAAACAAAGTTATTTTCAACTGATAGGCACAGACGAAATGGCTTTAATAGAAAAGGCTTCAAATATTTACTTAAATAGGTGTGTAAACATGGTGTATCCCGCACACATCAGGGTAGGCAGAGGGAAGCAAGTGTTTAGACACTCCGTTTTCCATTTTTCGCCGAGTTCTGGTGACGTTGAGTGGCGAAACTTAGCACCGTGCTTTGCTTCGACAACAGAGCGAAGAAATGTAAATATTAAATAAGTATTTCATTTTGTTCAGGGGAATCGAACTCACAACCTGTCACCCTCAAAAGACACGTTTGTGACCTTGCGCCACGAATGGCCTGGAAATAAAAGAAAAAAGGGTTGATTTTAAATAATATAATTTGGTTGTCCTCGAATATTTCACATATTACATGTGCATTATACTTGTAGTCTATGTATATGTAAATTGCATGCTTGTTCTCATCTTTGTTTACCAGAATTCCATTTTGTGAACATTGTGTAAACAATGTTTTGTTAAAAATATATTTTGCTATATTTATTCTTGGGAGTTTTTTAAAGGAAGTTTTTAGATAAATATCAGAGTAATTCCTTTTAAAGTACCGTTCTCTGGTTTCCAGCTGAATCCGAGATATCGTGTGTTGAATGGTGGGAATCAAGGCCGCGCTTTGTCGTGCTATACGATTATAGGGGGTAAATGAAAATAAACCCCCTAACGAATCGACACCACGACCATAGCCTTGACAGCTCTGTCCTCTANTAGCACCGTACTTTTCTTTGTGACCCTGCGCCACGAATGGCCTGAAAATAATAATAAAAAAAGGTTGATTTTAAATAATATAATTTGGTTGTCCTCGAATATTTCACATATTACATGTGTATTACACTTGTAGTCTATGTATATGTAAATTGCATGCTTGTTCTCATCTTTGTTTAACGAAATTCTATTTTGTGAACATTATGTAAACAATGTTTTGTAAAAAATATATTTTGCTATATTTATTCTTGGGAGTTTTTTAGAGGAAGTTTTTAGATAAATATCAGAGTAATTCCTTTTAAAGTACCGTTCTCTGGTTTCCAGCTGAATCCGAGATATCGTGTGTTGAATGGTGGCAATCAAGGCCGCGCTTTGTCGTGCTATACGATTATAGGGGGTAAATGAAAATAAACCCCCTAACGAATCGACACCACGACCATAGCCTTGACAGCTCTGTCCTCTATTCAAAAGTGCAAATTATTCATGTTTACAGTTGAGAAAAGAGAGTTGTTGTTGCTAAGAAGAAGAGAGTTGTTGCTAACTAAATAATAAATACTTACCTAAAACAAAGTTGTGCCTAGAGTTACAGCACTGTGAACTCTCTATAATTATTATGTATCACGCACTTACCCTTTATTTACGTGAACTTGGCAATTTTATGCTTCCATCTATCACAGCGAGTGGATGCGGCGTGCCTAGATAATAGTCATGGGAACAAAGCTGGCCTGGGTTTTACTTTTAAGTAAAATAGGTACTTGAAACAATAGCTGTATATAAAACTAGTATATAAACGCAGTCTCTGTCTTATTCTAGTAGTATATAATATATAGTTCTTACTTATCTGTATTTCTGTGCTGTATATCATTCTCTGTTGTTTTTTTAAGATTTGTTATTTGTTTGGATATAAAGAAGTAAATAAAAAAAAACAATTATATTTTTTTAGGAGATACATCTACAAATTCCGATACCTCGAAGTTTAGAGTGTTAAAATCTACACATATATACAATAGTTAATAGGTTTTTTTTTTATTTTTTTTTCTGTAGTATTAATCCATCACTTTTATAACTTACTAAAGCAACATTCTACGCATAATATATATTTTATTATGTTCTAGAAAAATCCTCATACATATTTAGTTTCCACCATTCCTTTTATCCCATTGCGGTTATTATTCTCAGCGTGTTGTTTGACATGGGATAGCTGTAACAGAATATAAAGTTAGGTTTACGATTCAAAATGGTTTAGTATTTATTTATTTATGTTTCAAATAATAATAAATAGAGATGCCGTCGTGGCTTAGGGACACGAGGGTGTGGGTTCGATCCTCATTCTGGGGAACGAGTTATTGTTTATTAATATCTTCGCTCATTCGCTCGTTGAGTTCCTTGAAAAATTCGGCGGAAGTTGGGGAAGAGAATATCTTAACACTATGCCAATAAACAAATCAATAGAGTATTCCCTTATGAGAAGACAATATAGACATATTTGTTAAAAAAATTACTTGAGACCTTAATTGACTTTGTGATATATTTGTTTTAGTTCAGACATTCGAATAAAGGTTAATTTTGGGTCATTTTATGTTTTATTTATCATTTCGGCTATTTTCAAATGGCGCCTCCGACTTAATGACTTAATGCACAGTGGTTTTATGGGCGTGGTTGTGTTTTTATAACAGGTTTTAAGTTGTGGAATTTAAGAATTATTTATTATATTATAATTTCACGTTATCGGATACAGTACTTATGGAAATTGAGAAAAGTAGTTTAAAATGTTAGATGAGACAAATGCTCTTAAGTCTGTGTTTTTGTTTTGTAATTTTAATATGATATATCATAAATATGCATAATTATTCTATAAAAATTTTAAGTCCTACATTGTAAATATAAATTATCTTTAACTTTTTTATGTTTTTTTAAATAGATACCATAAACATAGAAGAGTTTTAAATGGACAAGAAAACTGCTCGCTTTAACAGTGACTGGTTTTCTTGTTTAGGATTAAAGTGAAGCTTTTTTGTGCTATAAATTATCTAGCTCCTTTTTTTTAACTTCACGCTGTATTCCACATGTAGCAAGGTAGGCAGAGGGAGCTTAGTGTTTAGACACTCCGCTCCTAATTTCTGCTGAATTTTGAAGGCATTACGTGTTGAGTGCCAGAACTCAAAGCTGCGCTTTGCCTTGATACCAAAAGCAAAGAAATAAAAATATTAAACATTTAATTTCTTCGAGTGGGAATCGAATCCATAACCTATGGCGGTTACAGTCTCACGCTTGTGTATGATTTATGTAATTAATAACTTTCGTATAGATACTTAAAAACAGACAATTAATAGGTATAACTTATTATGTTTTATTCTATAAATTTATGAGAAAGGCATTTAGGTTAATACCTAATATTATTTCCAATTATTTAAAACGACACGCTAACAGGAAATAACTGAACTAGGAGAACGCAAAATACTGTTATATAGTAGCTGACATCAGTCGTATGCAATCTAATATTAGCCGTATGTTCGTCCAAATGCGTATTTCAGCGTTTTGACTGAGCTGAGAAGCTAGAAAGTGAAAATCCAATTTAGTAATAGTTCATAGAATAGTTAGTATAGTTTCATAATATAATGTTTGTAATAAATCTTTTTATCTATATATAATCTGTCGAAACGTCCATTTTCCGTAGTCTTTTTTTAATATTGGCAACATTTTCATTTACTGTAAAATATTTTTGCCACAGCAGGGTAGGCAGGGTAGGTAAAAAACCTAGTATTAAGGCACTCCTTTAAACACTAAACGTGGGTGTCATAAAAATAATAAAAAAGGAAATAATATTAAAATACTATAAAAGTTTATAAGTTGAAAAAGCAGTGCTCAGTTGATTTGGGGAAGTAGTAATGAAAGAATGGCACAAAAGAGGGCAGGGGAGGCCTCGATTGACCTTCAAAAACATGGCATCGAAGTTATTGGGGTGAAGGCCACGTAAAATGCACGTCGTTGTGACCCCCCGAGTCGCCTACGTAGAAGTTGATGACAGTGATCGATCCAAAAGAAGTATAGAGACCGCGGTTGGTGCTACGTTCTCTCTGGCTATCCCGCTAAGCATTTGGACACTTATAATTTTTGTTTTGCTTAGATTTTTTGTAGATACTTTAAATGAAAATTGCTGTAAATATTAGCCGCAAATCACAATATCCTGTTTTGAGTAAATAAATGCTTTAGGCAATTTCGAATATTTAAATTTCTAAAAAGACATTCTCAAAATATTGCGAAAATTTTGATATATAAAGAGTCCATAAAATATGCATGATATAAAACCGTTTGAAAGAATTATAATGAACATACGAAGCTTAATCAATTCGTAAAATAAAAATCATAATTTATCTTGTAAGTATAGAGGAATGTAGAGAGGCATCAAATAAATAACATTATTGTATCTCAATCGAAAATTAGCATCTCCAATATGCAAGCAAAAACAAAAAAGTATGTGTTTTTTACGTAGTTTTCGATTAAATTCTTACGACTTTACTCGGTCTCGGTTCGGTCGACATGTCTAGACTTAAGACAGTTTAATAATGTAATTTTCTAAATATTTCCAATGGCCGATAATGACTTTTTGATTGCCTGACCCGTTTTAATCGTTACGTCTTTTTATACAAGTAAATATTTTGTGCATGTACAAAAAATATATTTATGCATAATAAATACAGATAAAAAACTCACACCAAAAACTGACATAGCAACAGATTATAAACCGCTTCATTACGTGCCTAAATTGGTAATTAAAAAAGTAAAAGAAGCATTTTGAATCTGTTATCGTGACCTCAAAGTAATTACTTGTTGAAATTTCAATCTGGCGCCTGCATGCTGTTTTTGTATTGTAATATGAAAATAATTATAAAACAACAAAAAAAAAACTATATACATATGTTCAACATACGCAAATTCATAGATTGTAGGTCGAAATGATCGACATTTTTATAAACCGAGAATCTTATTCTTATCACATCATACGCCTATTTGTACTTGTATTGTTTAGTCTAAGGTGTCAAGTGGGAATATGCCGGTGCCTGTAGTCTGTACGCATTTGTTTTTGTTGGCAAATAAAATAAATTTATACTTATAGTGTAGGTACTAGGAAACCAAGCGCAAGCGCCACATGGCCGTTCTGCCGGGCATATCGTGGGAATTTGTTAAAACATCACTATTTAGGTATAGATATATATATATATAGTTGTTTATGTGGAATGCCTAGACAAGTTTTCAAAGTCTATCTATAATTTAAATTTTCAATCAAATTTAATAAATTTCTTATTAGTTAATTTTAATGATAATTTCTTTTATTATTACAATTTTTATTAAATGTTTGAATAGAGTATTGTTTCAAGTTTTAGTCGCTGCTTCACTCAGACCATAGACAAAAATTATTTATGCTATTTACTTAACTAAATAAAGCTAAATTAAGAGAAAATGAAGTTTTAAAATATTTTTTTTCATTTTAGAATATACAAAAGCGTACTTGTTAATTCATCTTTCAACACTTAAGCTTTGCAACTTCCTTTTTATTTATCTGATTTTTAAATGCCAATATCAAGTCTTTCTAATTAGTATTTTAAATTATTCGAGCAATTTATTACTGTGATAAATTGTAATCAATGTATATTATGTCAAGAATGTCATCACGGATATGCAGGTTCACCACGTTTTGCTAGCTAGCTTGTCAGTTTGTTGTCTTTATAATGTCTATTAATAAGTACCTATTTGGTGAATTATATTCGCATTTAGTAGAATTTATAAGAACTTTCTAATTAGAGAAATTGGAAACAAATGAATACTGCGACACACGAAAACTAGAAAATTTCACTTTTTACTGTGGACATGGAACAGTCATAAATGTTGTTTAATAAATTTTACATTAATAAATTATTGCTTAGTGGGAACATTTAAAATAACTCATAAATGGAGTTCTTTACATTTCTTAAAGCTTTACACGAATTTTGATTATAAAATTCGGCTATTAAATCCAATCAACTTCACGCTGTATCCCGCACACAGCAGGACAGGCTGAGGGAACATAGTGTTAAGACGCTCCTTTACCGACTTTTCGCCGATTTTTTTGAGGCATTACGTGTTGAGTGGCGGAAAGCAACGTCAGGCTTTTGCTTTGATACAAAAAATATTAAAAAATAATAATTCATTCCTTCAAATGAGAATTTGATATTGAATACCCTTGTACCCCTACGCCAGGACAGCCTCATTATAAAACGTCAATAATAAATTTACACAATTATAAGAAAAGAAATAAAATAATTCTTTTAATTAGTTACATACATATTTGATTCGATTAATACATATGTCATACAATTTTTTCTACTCATACGAGTGTGAAGTGGACAAAAACTAAGTATTTCATTGCAAGAGCGGTCCTTTCATGTTAATTACGGAAATTATATTATCTCCTTGAAGCCGGTTATCCTACATACTTACATGTGACAAGCAATGTCGATTGATAATAGAATAAAAAATTGTGAAGTTTTTATTTTAAGGCCAGTCGTGGCGATGGGGCACAAAAGTGTGTAAACGCGAGAGGGTGTGGGTTCGATTCCCGCTCGAATAACGAAATATTTAATATCTTAATTTCTTCGCTCTGGCGTCGAGGTAAATAAGAATAATCTTTAGAATTCGGCGGAAAGTGAAGAGCGGTGTGTCTTAACACTAGGCTCCTTCTGTCTGCGGGAAACAGCGTGAACCTAAAGAATATTATTATTAAAAAAATATTTTTAATAATAATTCCCTTTTAAAGAAAATATTATACGCCTAAAATTTCAATGGAGCTCAGTTTAGAGAGAACTCGTGCAAACTGGTTCTTAACCATAATACGGATAGTTTAAAAGGCAATGTAGGTCACGAGGCTTTTACTGAGTTTGAAGCAATGTTTGGGGTGGCTCTACGTCTATGATATACTCTTCGTGTTTCCGGCTCATCTTAAAACTAACCACTTTCTGCAACATCAGTATACTGTATGAAATGTTTAGATTTTCTCTTAAATATGAAAATTAAAGTTGTTTTGCTTATGTTTGGTATTAAAAACTAAAATATTTACACTATTTATATATAGTATCGTTTAATAAAATCTGCTTTAACTACTTCTTACATTTATTCAGCTTCACTGAGGAATCTAGTGTTAAGAACTTTCTCTCCATTCAAATCAAAATCAAATCAAATCTGCTTCACGCTGTATCCCGCACACAACAGGGTAAGCAGAGGGAACCTAGTGCTAAGACACTCCGTTACTCACTTTCCGCCGAATTCTGGAAGCATTGCGTGTTGAGTGGCAGAACGCACCACGATCGACCTCAACCTGACCTGACCTCTCTATTCCTTACGTATTGTGAATACTACAAGTAAAAGTAGGATGTATTTAAAATAAAGTCATTAAAATAGCAACAAAGGCGTTATATTCATTTGTGGCTTAATGAAACACTAACTGGCTTTTAAATTAACGAGATATACTGGAGATAGAGTTCGTTAACAACGTTTAACATGTCTCATAATGGCTTGTTAACGAACGTCACTTTATTAATAGAATGTATTATTAATAGCGCTTGTTTTCGTTCAGGTAACTAACTAACTGACTAAGAGATATACTCGTACATTCTAATATTACAATGTTGGGATATTAAAATAAAGTTATATTACACTAACTATAACCTCACACAGCAGGGTAGGTAGGGAACCTAGTGTAAAGACACTCCGTTCCCCAATTTCCACCGAGTTTTTTAGGCATTGCGTGTTGAGTTGCGGAATTCAACACCGCGCTTTGCTTCGACACCATAGCGAAGAAATGTAAATATTAAATATTTCCATATCCTCGAGTGGGGATCGAACCTACAACCAATCACGTTTACAGTCACACTTGTGCCCATGTTACAATGGATGTAATGTTACGCTATGCTATATATTTATATTTCATAAAAAAAAAAGATTTATATTTTTTAAATTGGCGCCAAAAATGTTGCAATATATAAAAAAATATTAAATAATATAAACACAGTATGTTTTTTTAACTCTCGTTTAAAAAAAACGACAATGAATATTAAACATTGTAGGTACAAAACTATGATTGCATTCGAACCTTGTACTATTAAGTAAATAAAGTATGTATGATATACATTATACATACATATTATATGTAGTTAGTTAGTCTATTCACTAAATGTGGCATCATTTAAATGGAAAAAAAAGCAAAAAAACATGATTTACGTAAACTAAATTCCATTTTACCTTTCGTTAGGCCTAAAATATCTGTAAAATATACTAATATTAAATCTCTAACCGTATTGAACCTAATAGTTTCTATTTCATACCACTATCGTGGTGATGGTGGCACAGCGCCATGTTCTAATGAAAATATCGCGTGGATTCCGCTCGTTTATATCTCGGAGGCCATCTTGGTGCTTGATTTTGTTTATGTTTGGATTTGCTACCGTTTGTTTCTTGTTAGTCGCTTAGCTAGCTTTGTTAGATATACGAGTATTTGTCTCCGACTTCTTTTATCGAATAAAATGTTGGTATTAGATAATTTATTTTAAACTCATTACGAATAGAGTATCGAGGCTATTGATGTAAGGAGACGCGATAGTTGTCAGTTCGATTCCAACTTGTTTAGGCAAAGCGAGTGATCGAGTTTGGCGTTGTGTTCCGCCACTCAATACGCAATAAAAATTAAACTTAAATTAAAAAAAATAAAATATTAAATAGTATAGTATATAATAGTGTCTAGTGATAAGGGTCAGTAAGATTTTCTATTCAATATTGGGTGAAAGCTTAAAGGGCGACAAATTTTGTATATAACAAGTAAAAAAAAACTAACAGAGAGTTTCTCTCTCTCTGTTAAAATGATTGTAGATTAAGAAAAATAAAATGGAAGACATAATATGTACATATTTATAATTTTCTTCAATTTAGTGGAATTATACGCTGCTTTAGATTCCGCTTCTCAAACGAAATATAATTATATACATACGAGTATATAAACAAAAAAAACTTATTTAAGAATATTTTCTCCAGTTTCTTCGCATTAAACGGGAAACTCCTGATTAAAAATATATAAATTGAATTCCATCTTAGATAAATCAAACGATGCACTTGGCTCGACCTCAAAGCTCTTCACCCACATTAGTGAGTGCTCTTCCGATGTATCGCTCTCAAATTTTGTTTTTCATTTATTTGTTTTGAAAATTATAAGAGTAATTAAATTATTATTATTATATATTTTATTTAATAATATTTTAATAAACAAATATAATAATTAAAATGAAAAAAAAATTTATAACTTCATTGAAATTGAATAATATTTAATGCTAGTCTATATTGACTTTAAAAGATAGGTACGGCTATCTGGTTTCAAAGTTGGCATAGTTTATATTATGGCTATCAGAAAACTGATATAATACCTGACTAATATATATAAATATGACTTTAAATATATGAATATGAAAATTAATATAAAAATTAAGGCCATTTTTGTACAAAGGTCTGACTGTGTGCAGTGGGCATCGAACCCATAACTGTAGAGTTTACAGTCGCACGCTTGTGGGGTACAAGCCAAGACCGCCGAAAATATTACCGTAATCATTCAAATATCGATTCAAAATGTGCTCGAAATCATTACCTTTGCTAAGCAGTTCAAATAATCACTACATCATTAATAGAGCACTAGGTTTCCTTTTAAAACACAATTAGTAAATAAAGATAGGTACCTAATAATATTTGTGTTTGTTTAAGTAGGTATATAATTATAAAAACTATTGTTCTTAATATGTGGGGAGTGTCTTAACACTAGGTTCGCTCTGCCTACCTTTCAAAGTACGGAACCCTAAAAATAAGCATCGAAATTCGAGTCCTTTGTTTGCATTCCAAGAGCAAAAGGACATGATAGCTAATCAAAAGTCATCATAAACAACCAACTCTAAATGCCATGAATATCATGTAACAGTTCTGCACCCAATGAAACGAGCAATTTGATTTAACTGACCACACATCAGTACTTACTCATTTAAAGCGATTGATCTGGTGTAGGTCTTTTATAGTACCACGGTCATATACTATATATAATAGAATAATAATGTTATTATATATTCGTTTCTTTATGTAACTAAATAATTGCAATATATGAAAAGTTTTTTTAGAAATCGTCTAATTTGGATATGAATCTACGATATAGCCCCATCAACTTATCAAATTAGGCCACTCGAGGAATTATAATACCTAATATTTTCATTTCATCACTCTAGTGATAAATAAAGTGCGACGTAGAGTTCCGCCACTCAACTAGCAATGCCTTCAGATTGCGGTGGAAAATAGGAAGACGAGTGTATTAACACTAGGCTCCCACTGCCTACCCTGGTACATACGGAAAATAACGTGCACTTACAAAAAAACATAAAATTTAAAATTTAATTAAATTAATAGACTCTATACTTGATATTCCTGTTTTAGGCAAGTAGAACAACAACTGAGGGCGAATATTATTAACGATACCATCATTATTCCTGTCCCACCTCTTTCTTCATTCAAATATCTTTAAATCTCTCGTAGGTACTGCTGCAGGCGTAAAACACTCTTGTATTGTTAGCAGGGGCTCGCTGATCGTGATCTGGTGCCTATGAAGCCAATAGCGGCCCGTACTACGATTGTCTAAGGTTCTAAGGTACAGTACGGTTGACGAGTCGTGGTCCTCTAAGGTAGGTGTAGATGGCTGCGTAAATATAATTTTAGGATTTTTTTCTTACGTTTGTTTTTTTTCTTCCTGAGAAAGAGATTTTCCTCCATAATTCCACGACTCGTCAACCATACTGTATATTATTGTCGATTATATCATATTTTATCGTAGGCATAATAGGCACGGGCCCCAGGCCGACCTTAACCTCTTAAAAAGCATACTTTTTTCTATATTAAGCATATGTAAGCTTAAAAAAATTGCTTGCCAATTTTATACGCATAACTAAATATTTATTTCATGAAATTCATAGCGAGTATGTATTTTTCTTTAAAGAAACTATCTATACATATTTACGAATAAATATTTATCAATTTTAAAATATACCTACAAGCAGGGTAGCTTTTTCAATTAAATTTAATTTAAACAGTTTAGTCTAAAATTTACTTTATTTGCATCCAAAAGTATACATTTGTTTAGAAATCTTTCGAGCACAAAAAGCAGACATTTAGATAAAATTAACTTTTATTAAATTCAACTCAGTTTAAAATATCTAAATTCAAGGAAGACTATAATAATTGTTCTCCAAATGGCGATTGTCGTCCGGCCGTTAACGAACGCCGTAAAACAAGTGCACTTGAAACGTAATGAGGCTCAAATTAAAGATGCGAGTCACTTGGCAAGTAATGAGTTTTTCGGTAAGAGGTGAACCGTGAGGACGCATACCTAAAGAAAGGGACAGTCCTGAATTAACAAGATGACGAATAAAAGGATAGGTAGTCTTTGTAATTTCGCAGACATTAATTAAAAAGTTGTTTTTGTTTTGCGAAATAAAGGTGAGAAACGTGAATGATTTTATTTGAGGTGAATATTATACTGATGAACAAAGAATACGTAATTTATTATTATTATAAGGAATAATTATTTATTGTTATTGTAAAGGTGATAAATTAGTCATGTTTATAAAAAAGGTAGAGAATACGTAAGACGTAATTTGCATTACGTATGGTATATCGTTTATAAAAATATCGTTAAAATTATTAATCTGGATTCGTTTTTATTTTCCCGCTGAAATAGATTTCAACAATCACGAATCCGTGAGAAAAGCAGAGAAAGATATGTCTTAACACTAGGTTCTCACTTTTCGCTGCCAGCGAGCGTGCATGAAGCTAAAAAATCGCCAAATAAAAATAAAATCGGGGCAGTTACTCTTCACTAGGCAACGTCGTTGTTTTTACGTCTTTGAACCGGATTCCTTCTTCCCGTAAATAATATGCGTGCTTTGGTCGTATAAACAAGCGAGAGCAATGATCGCAATACCATCAATGTGTTGAGTAGGAATTGTAAAACAACAGTCGCTGAACTCTACATTTACACAAATAAACTTCGTAAACGGGAAAACTTCTTAAGTTAGTTACAACATTTCAAAGTATAATAACTATGTGTTTATTATTGCTTTTGTTATAAGTATAAAATAACTAATATGTAATTTGATCTCATAAAATGTTATGAAATCATAGTGTAAATACACTTTAAGCTTGTCAGCTTCACGCTGTATCCCGTAGATAGCTGGATAGGCAGAGGGAACCTAGTGTAAAGACATTCTGTTCCCCACGTTCTGACAAATTATGAAGGCATTTTTGAGTGGAGGAACTTAACTCCTCCCTTTGGCCCGGTAACTAGAGCGAGTGGGAATCGAACCCTCAAACTTCCAAGTTTACGCTAGTTCCCCTGCGCAACTAGTTTGAATACATCTGTGTGAATAAAATAATATATAATTGCTAAGTATATATTTTTAAAGAATGTCTCTAGTCTCTCATCTCCCGTCCACATCGATCGCCATGCCCCTATCAATTACGTCATGGTCTGCACGGCCATAAATCAGGATCAGCGGCGCGCGCGCTGGGGTGGCATCGGGCACGCACACGAGACTCTCGTTTCTAGTTTATTTGTTATCGTTTCACAAACTACTTGTTACTGACCCTAAATGTTTGTGGTGACCTATCCTGCTATAAAAAAGATTTTTTATAGTGCTATAGGAGACAAGTAAATGCTGGTCGGTAGTTTGACTTTTAGATAGAGATTTACATATTATGTTTACAATAAACATATTTTAATTATGACTATCGAAATTAATTTCAATATTTTTTTTTATATGAAGTTATCATGGAACATGGATATTGCCTAATTGTGGCGTGATGGTGGATTCGGTCCAAAGATGTTAAGTGCAACGTCCATTCAACACGAAATGGCTCAAATATGGCCAAAAAGCATGAAGCTGCTTCTTTATTTATATGCCTAAAAATGCCACAACCATTATCGTTTATTATGTTAAAACAAGCAATTGAATATATTTACTTTATTTATAGTTTAAAGTTATTTAGATTGACGTACTGATACGAATCGGGAGGCTATCGGGTTTTAAAAGGCCTACGTACTGAGAACAGGAAATGAAACTGATCCTGGCAAATATATATATCCATATTATCTGTTACATTAAAATTTATAAGTTTTCTATTACAAGAAATAAACACCTTTACGTCGAATCGTGCTTGTAGCTGAGTAGGCAGAGGGAACCTACTGGTAGTGTTAAGACACTCCGTTCCCCATGGAACGGAACTTTGTTTTCCTTCTTTACAAACAGAATAATTGAAAAGTAACTTGTTTAACGTTATATTTCTTTATATGGGTACCCTATAATTTACCATTCTTTACTTAAAGGGTCTGTATGGCTAAGCCGGTTAAATTAGCTGAGTGTTTAAAAGTATCAATTGAAATGGAAGGGAAGAGAGCAGTTCATTTTGAAAAGGGTCAGTCCATGCCAATTCAATTCTACTAAAAGCAATTTGTGATTGGTTCTCTGATATATTGCGATAAAATGCTGCATGGCGCAAGCTATTCACCATAATAAAATAAACAAGATGTATCTAATCTATATAAAATGAATATGTTTAGTACAAAAATATTTAGTTCTGTTTGTGTATTATATTTTTTTACTAAAATGCTTATGAATGTTTTAGATGGGGTATTAAATATAATATACGAGTATTTAGGGTTAATATAAAAATGAAATGTAGATCTCTATTGAAATGAATAAGCATTGCCTTGGTTTTTTTTAACTTGTGAATTTCTTGTTTCAGGTGACACAAGATGGCACTTGGAATTATAAAATAATTGAAGTGGGATGTGTAGAAAAACATGGCATCCTATGAATATATGAATTTACAATAACTTCTTAGAAGTTTTAAAATTTATAATAGAAAGCAATATAAATGTAAGATGAATTTTAAAATAATATCACTGTTGCTAACTTGGAATTTTTTACTAATAAATGCAAAGAGGGATTCCTTGGAAGATGATGACTCTCGAGCTAGAGAAATAAGAAATAAGGAGAATAATCGAAATAGGACTACTTTTAATGGAACATTGACAGACTTACCGGAAAGAAGGTATTTGAGACATAGAAATAGCTCTCGTTTTCGAGGAGATAGGCGCAGATTCTGGGAGCGTGAACATGAAATCCGACGTGATAGAAGAAGAGGATCAGATGCTCACTCTTCGGAAGAATACATCAACAATCGAACTGATCCGTACGCCAAAAAAGATGAAAAAAATCGTAAAACGGAAAAACACTGGATGAAAAATACTTCAGATAAGATAAATGAAAGACGGAAACAGGGCAATCAAAGTAAGCCAGGTCGTCCGCTACCTGTGAGAGAAAATACAACTAGATTCAAGCCAAAGTTGACGAATAAATGGCAGAGTGGAGGATATATTCCATATCCACAACCACGAGAAAAGAAACCCAATATAATACTGATTTTAACAGATGACCAGGATGTTGAACTTGGAAGTTTGAACTTTATGCCCAGGACGATGAAAGCTATAAGGAGTGCTGGAGCAGAGTTCCGCCATGCGTATACGACGACGCCCATGTGTTGTCCATCTAGGTAAGTCTTAAAAAAGCTTTTTTATTTCTACGACATTTTATATATGTGCATTAAAATATAATTTATTATTTAAGACTAATGTCTTACTAAGAAGCCAGTTGTAGCGCAGGGGCACAAACGCGACAGGTTATGGGTTCGATTACCACTCTGGTATCGAGGCCAATCGAAGCGTAAGTTTCGACACTCAACTCGCAATGCCTCCAGGATTTGGCGAAAAGTGGGAAGCGGAAAGTCTTAGCACTAGGCTCCCAGTACCAACCCTGCCACTTGTGGCTTCATGAAGTTAAAAAACAAGAATTACTTGAATATATTGGACCAGATTTCTATATAGACCTATGCAGTATACCTATAAGATATTCTGCAGGATTAAGTGCTTTAACACGGCGGCTGTAGAATAGGTCGATAGTTCCTGTTTAACAATAGAGAATGTCACTCACTAACTAGCCATTGTAAAGTCCGGTTTGTAAGGCCTAGACTACATTTGGCGATATTCTGCTCATAAAATTGCTGTGATTTTTTTTTGGAAAAGTATTGGTCTTTGCAGATAATTTCAATACAATTTTTGTACTTAGTAAATTCATAATTAAATATTTTAATATAGTAAATTCATTTTTTTTTTTTAATAAATTGAATGTAACTGCTGCTGCAGCTGGTTATACAGGGATTAGGGATATAGGGGGCCTAGTGTTTACGCTCATTCTGTTTTTCACTTTCCGCCCAATGTTTTAGAGGCAATGCGTGTTGAGTGGCGGAAGTTGGAACTGAACACGGAACGTAATTTACCAGAGGGAGACAATAATAATAATTTAAATGTAACCATTCCCCCGAATGAGAATTGAACCCCCTACCCCACTGCGCCATAAACGGTCTGTGTTATAACTTTACTATTCTATTTTGTACAGGAGTTCACTATTAACTGGTGTGTACGTGCACAATCACAACGTGTATACCAACAACGACAACTGCTCTTCACCGATGTGGCAGGCCAAGCATGAGACGAACACATTTGCTACTTATCTTTCAAATGCCGGTTATCGTACAGGTAAGAAGCCTAGAGTTAATTTATTTTTAATATTCAGTATATTACTGCAGTTTATAGAGCGAGAGAGTCTCCATAGATCTCTTCTTGCTTTAAAGAGAGAGGTAAGAAAACAGGAAAAGAAATCATCATTTAAATCGTTATTAAATCCTAATACTTTACATAGATATAGCTATGTAAATATATATTATGTAAGATTTCTGAGCCAAAGCGCCTGAACGATTTACAAAAAGCGCGGGTTCAAATCCCACTACTTTCAAATTCTTAAACGTTTCTAAAATAAGTAATTTCAATACATGTTTTCTAATAACTATCGTTAAATGATTTAATTTAAAATTACACAAGCCATAACGATGTAATGAGTTAATAAAGATACCAGAAACGTGTTGTGCGACCGTTAACCACGTTTCCTAAGCTCGCTGGTAAGACATACTCGTAAGAGCTGGAGTTGAGCGTGAGATATAATTTAATATGCCTTCATTATTATTTATTACTTAACACAATCTGACAAATGGAGATTTGTGAAAGATAAAAATTTGAACTGGTTGTCTGTAAATGGTTATCTAAGCCCCAGGTAACATTTTTTAAAATTTTAATTCCGCAATGGTAATTTTTTTATATGTTTTCAAACCTATAAAAATATATATCCTGAAAGTGTAAACAAATACATTAATAATTAATAACACTATATAATGTTAAAAATGTATATTTACTTAATATATTTTAAGAAGTATTCTCGAAACGTTCTATTTTCCGTTTAGGTTTATTTCGGGAAACTGCACTCTCGTGTAGCTAACTCCAGCCAATATTTTATCTAGCTCAAAAATATAAAATATTCGAATTAAAATTTAAACCCACGTCCTTTTGCAACTTTTTTGATATATNAAGACGGAAACAAGGCAACCAAAGTAAGCCAGGTCGTCCGCTACCTGTAAGAGAAAATACAACTAGATTCAAGCCAAAGTTGACAAATAAATGGCAGAGTGGAGGATATATTCCATATCCACAACCACGAGAAAAGAAGCCCAATATAATACTGATTTTAACAGATGACCAGGATGTTGAACTTGGAAGTTTGAATTTTATGCCGAGGACGATGAAAGCTATAAGGAGTGCTGGAGCAGAGTTCCGCCATGCGTACACGACGACGCCCATGTGTTGTCCATCTAGGTATGTTTTAAAGAAGCTTTTTTATTTGCACGACTTTTTATATATGTAATATAATTTATTATTTACTACTAAGAGTCCAGTAGTGTCGTTAATTTTGTCTTTTCTGCGCTCTGGTGTTGGAGTGCCTTAACACTAGGCTCCCACTGCCAACCCTGCCACATGTGGCAACGAGAAGCTGAAAAAAAGAATTAAGTACTTGAATACATTGGACCAGATTTCTATATAGACCTATGCAGTATACCTATAAGATATTCTGCAGGATTAAGTGCTTTAACACGGCGGCTGTAGAATAGGTCGATAGTTCCTGTTTAACAATAGAGAATGTCACTCACTAACTAGCCATTGTAAAGTCCGGTTTGTAAGGTCTAGACTACATTTGGCGATATTCTGCTCATAAAATTGCTGTGATTTTTTTTTGGAAAAGTATTGGTCTTTGCAGAGAATTTCAATACAATTTTTGTACTTAGTAAATTCATAATTAAATATTTTAATATAACAAATTCATCAAATATTTTTTTTTTTATAAATTGAATATTACTGCTGTTGCAGCTGCCACTGCTGTGCCAGCCTGTACAGGGATTAGGGATATAGGGGGCCTAGTGTTTACTCTCATTCTGTTTTTCACTTTCCGTCCAATGTTTTAAGAGACAATGCGTGTTGAGTGGCGGAAGTCGGAACTAAATGCGGAGCTTTATTTGCCAGAGCGAAACAATAAAAATAATTTACACAGGTATAATCATACCCTCGAATGAGAATCGAACCCCCTACCCAACTGCGCCATAAACGGCCTCTGTTATAACTTTACTATTCTATTTTGTACAGGAGTTCGCTATTAACTGGTGTCTACGTGCACAACCACAATGTATATACTAACAACGACAACTGCTCTTCACCGATGTGGCAGGCCAAGCATGAGACGAACACATTTGCCACCTACCTCTCAAATGCCGGTTATCGTACAGGTAAGAAGCCTAGAGTTAATTTATTTTTAACATTCAGTATATTACTGCATTTTATAGAGCGATTCTTTTACTTAAGTCTCCATACATCTCTTTTCGCTATAAAGAGAGAGGTAAGAAAACAGGAAAAAAAAATCAATAATTCTTAAATCCTAATACTTGACATAGATATACCTATGTAAATATATATTATGTAAGATTTCTTAGCCAAAGTGCTTGAACGGTTAACGAGAAGCGCGGGTTCAAATCCCCCTACATTCAAATTCTTAAACGTTTCTAAAATAAGTAATTTTAATACATGTTTTCTAATAACTATCGTTAAATGATTTAATTTAAAATTACACAAGCCATAACGATGTAATGAGTTAACAAAGATACCAGAAACGTGTTGTGCGACCGTTAACCACGTTTCCTAAGCTCGCTGGTAAGACATACTCGTAAGAGCTGGAGTTGAGCGTGAGATATAATTTAATATGTCTTCATTATTATTTATTACTTAACACAATCTGACAAATGGAGATTTGTGAAAGATAAAAATTTGAACTGGTTGTCTGTAAATGGTTATCTAAGCCCCAGGTAACATTTTTTAAAATTTTAATTCCGCAATGGTAATTTTTTTATATGTTTTCAAACCTATAAAAATATATATCCTGAAAGTGTAAACTAATACATTAATAATTAATAACACACTATAATGTTAAAAATGTATATTTACTTAATATATTTTAAGAAGTATTCTCGAAACGTTCTATTTTCCGTTTAGGTTTATTTCGGGAAACTGCACTCTCGTGTAGCTAACTCCAGCCAATATTTTATCTAGCTCAAAAATATAAAATATTCGAATTAAAATTTAAACCCACGTCCTTTTGCAACTTTTTTGATATATTCCAACTGCGCTACAGCGGCATTATCGTATAAGGTGTTCCTCATAAATAATAATTTTGTTATCCTATCCTATATCTTATAAAACAAAGTCGCTTTTCGTGTCTGTCTGTTGTTTCTAACTCTTCTTCTTCTAAA